>JBAMHT010000004.1:2229234-2239623 GCA_037177075.1 Craterocephalus fluviatilis | reverse complement strand
TTATGTGAGACAGAAAGATAAAATAAAATAATAAATAAAAGAAGTAGCTTGATGATTTTCTGTTCTGTTGTACGTGCTTGCGTGTGTGTGTGACTGTGGTGTTGTGTGTATGATAATAAATATAAAAACTGATGAATAGTTTTTGTTTTTTGAACTTGTTTTTATTTCATTTCCAACATTTGATTTTATGGTGTAAAGCACTTTGAGATGCTTCGTGTATGAAAGGTGCTATATAAATAAACTTTGATTTGATTTGATCATGTGTAAAAGAGGAGAAGAAGCAAAATCAAAGAGAAGAAAGGTTCATGATGAAAGAAAATAAAAGGTAGGAACAGAGGAGGTAAGGAAGGAGGTGTAGATTATAAAAAAGATGGAGAGTTCCTGTGAAAATAACTAACAAAGTACAGATTTCTCTTGTTCCTTTTAAAGGAGAGGAAATGAAAGGTGAGTTGAGGAGATGGACAAAGAAGATGATAGGAATATTAGAAGGGAACAGATGGTTGGAATGGACTAGGAGGGGCAAAAAGAAAAAATAAAAGCAAGTTGCAATGAATGAGTGGAAATAATAAGAAGGTGCAGGAATCCAGAACAGAAGTCTTGAACTTTTATTCTCTCACAAAGCAAGTTGACAGGAATCACGAGCTTGGAATTCTTTACCTCAGAACTCTTTTAAAACAGTGGTTTTCCACGCTGTAGCCCATTAACTTCAAATCCTGCAGACTTAAATAGGTTTTTCCAAGACCTGCCATGCCGTCTGCACTGATTTCTAACCAAGGAGTCATTAATACCACTATAATCACTGCAGCAGAGACAACTGGGACACTCTCATCATTATATAATACAGGTTGTTTACTTTCTTATTAAGACATTATGTAAACAGTTTCATCTTTTTCTCTCCATGTTGGACTTGCGATTGACTACCGACCTGTCCAGAGAGTACCAACGACAGCTACGATATGCTCGGCCGGTGCCAAAAAGCTCAGTTTGCTTCTTTTTGTTTCTTGACACTAACTAAGTTCCTTCACCATTTGAACTGAATGTATTAAACACAATAAAACTCCTTTTTTTGTCGTTTCTGACTCAGGGACCACAGTGTGATGACTTTGCATTCCTGCGACTCCAGCTTCCTTCAGTGTTACTGATGCTAATGTTATTTCACAAGGATAACTGTGGTCTGCGTAGTTAGTATTTATGGGGCTGCATTATTTATGTTTGACCCCCCCAGCACCACCCCAACTGAACCTCTTGTGGTCTCCCAAACCAATAAAATCTAATCATGTTGTCATCTAATTCTATTCAATCCTCTGTTCACCAGCATTCACAAAGAAACCACTTAATAAACCACAGTAGTATCTGCGTATCAGGGGAAATGAGGTTTTCTTGCTTTCACTGAATGTATTTTCTCTGTAATTGACTTTACGTGCTCTTCGAAGTCTATGTTGAAGATCTTTGGCTGATAGATTTGGAAAAGCCTTTTAATTCTGCGAGCGTGGTCGAAAGACAAAAGGCAAAAAACAAAACAGAACAAAAAGTGTAATAGCTTATAAAGAGCCAGAGATCATCAGATAAACCACTCATGTCAGGTTGTGGTTCTTGTGTTTGGAAACTTGAAAGGTTCAAATGGCATTTTTGTGGATGCATTACAATGATAAATATGCTAAGTGGGGGAAAAAAGGCCTTTCAGAATGAGTCATGCAAAACAAAACGTCTGACCTTCAAGGTGTTCACATCATCATACGTTATTGTGTTTTTTGGATGAGAAATTTGGACACCTGTGTTGAGTAAACACGACTTCCATGTGAACTTCAACTGGAAATTGCTATTTTCATGTAAACCCAAAGGAGAATACTTTGATTCTGGATTATTTAAATCGGAATAATTAATTACAAATTAAAAAACATCATGTAACCATAGTTAATAACACAGAAATGCAAAGAGGAACCTAGAAGCTCAGGCTAAAACAGACTGAGGGGCAGAAGTAGGACATAATCAGGCTGGTATATTTCCAATTGTTAGCTGTATCAAATTGTAAAAATTAAGTTAACCTGTGGAGATTATCAATTTCAGATGGAAACTGTGGGCTCAAAATGAGATAAGCTGGATCAAACTATCTAAGCAGATGTTTTTACCTGGTCGCAGACAAGCGGCTCCTCATCATCAATGTCAATAAACGCATCCCCGGATGTCAAATGGGGCGTCTCACCTTCACATAGAAAACACACAAGAGACATTTTTTATCACAGATCATTAGTCTAGATCTTTGGTTACATCCGCCCATCTCTGCATCTCTTACGTCTCCATCCATCATCCTCCTCCTCTTCCTCCTGCTCCTCTTCTTGAGTGCACCGATACTCCTCCAGGGATCGGATGGTGCACTGACCGACCACCGGCTTCCTCCCAAACTGCCGGTTGTCGATGACTTTGATGACGATCGGCGGCATGTACAGCTCCTCGCAGGGAAGTCTCTGTGGAGACAGAGGCTGTAAATAAATCTGAGGGCATTGTAATAAGAGGCACTAATTTTTCTCCAAAAAATTGGTGAAATGGCAAATACCTAAAAAGAAAAAAATCTATTAAACAAAATATAATTGCTTTTTTCTCTTTTAATAGATTCATTTCGAACATGTTATATATAAAAAGCATACATTAAATAATAATATAAATATTTATATAATGTAAAAATGTAAAAAATGCTAATAATAATATGGATAATACAGCAAGCGTAATAATTATAATAACGACTAGCAATATAAATAGTAATAATTTTTTCAATATTAATATACAAAACAGTTATACTATTTCCAGTGATTCAGTACCACTACCATCACTACTAATAATAATAACTATAATAATAATAGTAACAATACCAACATGTCATCACATTATCATGAAAACCCTGAAGGCAACTTTATACAAATAAACTTGCCGTTAACATTTGCATCAAAAGTAAAACTGTTGCACTCATAATTCCAAACATTTCAGACATCCTAGCTCCATTTCAGCTGTGACCGGTTCAGTGAAACCAGGAAGGGCCTCAGAAGACAAGTGGACCATCACTTGTTGAAAATCTCCTGCTTGATGAAGATAATATAGGTGCTGCATTTGGAGCAGCATTCTGCATTTGCATCATGTTTTCTCTTAAAAGCTGTCAGGACGAAACACAGCTTGATTCGCTTGACTTCACTTGGCCTCTCTGGCAGACGGCTGCAGCATCAGCCACATGTCAAGGAAATCTCCCCCATCCAGCCCATCTGACTGAAGAGCCAAAAAGTGGGTGGTTACTGTAATTCATTTGACCTCGTAGCTTTAAAAAGGCTTTAGCGAGGCTAATGATGCTAATGAAATACAATAAACCAAAGGGATTAATATTACTCTGCAAAGACTTGTATTTAAGGTAACTATGGACATGACATTTTCTTCTGCCTCTGTGGCATAAGAAAACACTTATGAAGTCAACTGGAGGCCTTAATATTGTTAACATTAAATGCTTGGACTTTGTTCAGGGGCTCCTTTTTAAGGGAAAACTATGTGCATATTTCCATAGTCTGATTTAGCCGGTGGTGCCCTTGTGTTGGTCAAAGCAGGACTTTAGTCTTGTTAACATTAAACTGCACAAGCCAGAGCAAAGATCTGTGTTTGAAGGAAAAATATGTGAATATTTCCATCCCCCAGTTAAACCTGTCATAATAAAACACTGAGGTGATCAACTTCAAACCTTAATATTGTTAACATTTAACTCCCGGGCCCGTTTTGGAGCCGCTGCTGTTGCCGTTAAGGAAAATGTGCGTAACATTTCCATATTTCATTTTAGGCTCTCATAAGAAAACACTTTAGAGGAATGTAATGGCAGTAATGTAAATGCAGTGGAAATATATTCTCACAGGATGTATAACAGCGCCTTGCCAGCTATGTCAACTTAATTAAAATAAATGACTGAGTAAGTGGCAGTGAAGTGGAGTTAGTTGCAGATGTTTATAAAGCTTGGCTTTTTATAATCATAAGGCTTATCTAAGCTCCTATAATCAACATTTTAGCTTTAGTAGATGTTCTGTTTCAGGGCATGTACATATAGTTCCTTTTTTGCTCTAAAGAGGATTTGTTTTGATAATTATTTATCTGGTTTTAAGTTAATTTCCTAAAGCAGCTGGTGCTTCATGACACAGCTGAACAGCCTGAGAAGTTCATGGGGACCATATATTTTCTTCATTTAATTTTACCCACATTTACACATCAATGGGCCATTTTTAGACCTTTAAAATGGAGGTTTTAGGAGACACTGTGGACTTTAGGATGTGTTGTGATGACAAAGACGCCTATATTTGCCTACTCTTGGGTTTTATATTGTTCCATCACACTATACTCCACCCTGAGTTGTCATGTTCTGATCATTCCAAAACAAAATAAAGGTATGAACACCAACTACAGGTGCAAAGTTAAATTAGAGGTTTATTTTATCTTTCTAAAAATAAAAATCTGTTTATTAGGGTTACTCATACCATTCAGAGCCACACTACTGAACTTTGGCAGATTCAGCTAATTCAGCATCAATCGTGTATCCTGTCTCTTCTCTGAGCTCCCTCCAGTCAGTAAAGGTCAGTCTGATATTGCTTGCCTTTAACTTTCTCTCTTCTTTTTCCTTGTTTCTCCAAAATGTATTATTTGCTGAATCATCCATGCACATCTAGATCAAAGTAAATGACAGCTGCGACTTAACGCTCCAGGCTGCATCACAAAGTTGTGTAGAACGGTTTTTCAGCCTCAGGACACCAGAGACCAATGAAGGCTACAGGAATGTGGATGATGAATGAGTGCCATCCAAATTAGCTTAAAGCATTACAGTGCTACAGTAATGCTTTTTTAATTACTCTGGCAGCATTTACAATCATGTGATCCAGGAAAGAAAGACTGATTTCAAAGTCAGCATGGTCTGGATGAGTTCATTCATAAACTTCATCTGAAATATTCCAGTTCAGTTCCAGAGAGACTTCTGACTGAAAAAGCCACAGATTTCAAAATCTAAGTGAACTGTGCCACTTCTGCCAAAAACAAAACTCTCTGGTTAGTTTAGATAAATTGTTCCCAAACTGCGAGTCCAGCATAGCGTGCAGAGTTTCACAGTCTTAAAAGCCCCAGTTTATAGCAGAGAAATTGATCATTCTGTCCACCACTGGTTTTAAAAATGATTAATGAACAGCCGTACAATAAACTTTAGACTTTCTCTGCCAACAATACTATTTCACATCACATTTCTTGTTTGTTTCATTGGACGTGCTGGGGTGTGTATGTGGTAATTATATTGCGATGGGGCAGCTTGACATCATTGCTGCCTATGAGAAGGGAAAACTGCAGAAAATTCTGAGACCAACTGGTTTAGATGACGGTTTAGTCTATTTGTCCAAACTTCTTAACAGTTCTTTCATTGCTCCTACATGACACATCACGGCATATTGTTTGTTTGGTTAAGGCAATTTTCAGAGAAACTTCAGGAGGTAACTTTGCCCTAGGTACTCTTCCTTTTTTGTGCTGCATCCTTTTACTTGTATCCTGTCTTTATTCTTCTTTTTCCATCATTCATGACTCTCTTTCCTCTTCATTTTCTTCTCTTTCATAAATACCAGACATGCAAACATTCAGCACTTATTACTGGGCCACAAACACTCCCAATGAGGTGATAGTGGAAGAGGTGCAGAACTGAGGCATTACTATACTTGACACAAAACAGAAGCTTAGGGATACAACTGCATTTCACCATTTCTGACTGTATGTCTTGGAGAAATATCTGCATGGCAGGTTTTGCCAAGATGGCGGCGCGTGTGCATGCAGCGGCTCAGGGCTCTCGGCTTTTGTTTGTTTTGTTCGTGTTTTTGCTGCTGCTCCAATCACTGGAAGCATTAATTCAGTATGGCAGGGCTGAATTAATAACCCTTGGAAGAAACTGCCAACTTTATGCACACCCTGAACCGGATTTTATACCACCAGAGGTCCTTCGAACCACCATGGCTTTCACCATCCCTCCACTGTGGCCTAGGAGACGGAGGAGACAACGTAAACAAAAGCGGGGTAAGAGGAGCGGGGTGCGTGCTAGGCTACAAGCTAACCCACACCGGCCGGCTCTTCCCAGTCTCTTCCTGACAAATGTTCGATCACTAGCCAACAAAATTGACGAGATTCGGCTGAGAATCGTCTCACGGAGGATGGACAGCTGTGTGGCTATCATTACGGAAACCTGGCTGGACAACAACATACCCAACACCGCGGTGGAGCTAGCGGGACGCTCTTTGTTCCGGGCAGACAGGACTGCAGCCTCGGCTAAGAGCAGAGGTGGAGGGCTCGCGCTCTACGTCCATAACTCCTGGTGTACAGCCACACACATTATCGGAACACACTGCACACCCGACCTGGAATATCTGGCTGTGAAATGCAGGCCATTCAAGACGGTGAGAGAGTTCTGCTCCATTCTGATCATAGCTGTTTACATTCCACCGCGGGCTAATGCTAAGCTAGCGCTAGAGGAGCTCTACTGTTTGATCACCAGGCAGATGAACTCCAACCCCGAGGCAGCTGTGATTGTGGCTGGAGACTTCAATCATGTGGAACTCAAAGCAGTGCTTCCAAAATTCAAGAAGTTTATACACTTTCCCACCAGAGACAATAACACACTGGATCAGGTTTATTGCAACATCCCAGGAGCATACAAGGCTGCAGCAGCTCCTCACCTGGGCATGTCAGACCACATCTCGGTGAATCTGATTCCAACATATAAACCTCTGATCTGCAGGACAAAACCAACCACCAGAACAGTTCAGGTATGGACTGAGGAGGCTTCCTCAGCCATACAGGACTGTTTTGAAATCACTGACTGGGAAGTGTTTAAAGATGACTCAGACCTGGAGGCCTACACATCATCTGTCCTGGACTATATGCAGTTCTGCACTGATGCTGTTTTACCCAAGAAGTCCATCAAGGTGTTTCCAAACCAGAAACCATGGTGTGACAGCACAGTGCGGTCTCTGCTCAAAGCTCGGGATGCAGCCTACAGGTCAGGTGACAGGCTGGCCTACAGCAGGGCCCGGACAGAACTGAGGAAGGGCATCCAGCAGGCCAAGCACAGGTACAGACAGCGCATAGAGGAGCATTTCACTGACAACAACCCACGTGAAATGTGGAGAGGCATCAAAACCTTAACAGACTACAGGGACAGCAACCAGCAGATCAGCCACGACCCCACTCTACCTGACACCTTAAACAGTTTCTTTGCACGCTTTGACACACCTGGCAGCAGAGAGACTGTTTATCTTCCACAGCGAGAGGAGCAGCCTCTCGTCCTGCAGCAACATCAGGTGAGCTCCACCCTGAGGAGGATCAACACCAACAAAGCAGCAGGACCAGACAGGGTATCAGGTCGGGTTCTGAAGCTGTGTGCACAGCAGCTGGCTGGAGTTTTTCTGGACATTTTCAACCTGTCCCTGCAGCTTGCTACAGTTCCTGTGTGCCTCAAGTCCTCCACCATTGTGCCAGTGCCAAAAAAACCTGCTGTCACCTGCCTCAATGATTACCGCCCTGTCGCTCTGACACCAGTAATCATGAAGTGCTTTGAGAGGATCGTCTTAAGTCACATCAAGCACGTCATTCCTGCTACTCTGGACAGACATCAGTTCGCCTACAGGGAGAACCGATCGACAGAGGACGCAGTCTCATTAGCACTGCACACGGCACTGACCCACCTGGAGCATCCCAACACCTACGTCAGGATGTTATTTGTGGACTTCAGTTCAGCTTTCAACACGGTGATCCCGGACAAGCTGATACTGAAGCTCCACAGCCTCGGACTGTCTAACCCCCTGTGCCTCTGGATCAGGGACTTCCTCACCAACAGGCCTCAGGTGGTGAGGATCGGGAACTGCACATCATCCACACTGTTCCTGAGCACAGGCACACCACAGGGATGTGTGCTCAGCCCGGCCCTCTTCACCCTGTACACACATGACTGTTCTGCTATTCACCCCACAAACATGGTTCTGAAGTTTGCAGATGACACCACCGTGGTGGGTCTCATATCGGACAACAATGAGACCCTCTACAGAGAGGAGATCCAGCACTTGACAGGATGGTGTTCAGACAACAACCTCGTTCTGAACACCAACAAGACCAAGGAGGTCATTGTGGATTTTAGGAGATCCAGGAGGATGGAGCACACCCCCGTTCTCATCCATGGGGAGGAGGTAGAGCGGGTGGATAACATCAAGTTCCTGGGCATCCACATCACATCTGACCTCACTTGGTCCACACACACATCGCACCTGGTGAAGAAGGCCCAACAAAGACTCTTCTTCCTCAGGAAGCTCAAAAGGACTGGACTCTCCTCTCAGCTTCTGACAAACTTCTACAGAGCCACCATAGAGAGCATCCTCTGTCTGAGTGCAACAGTGTGGTATGGGAGCTGCACTGCACAAGACAGGAAGGACTTGGCCCGGGTGGTGAAAACAGCACAGGGGATTGTAGGGAGTCCTCTCCCGCTCCTGGACTCAATATACGACAGCCGGGTCCAGAGGAGGGCCAGTCGTATAGCTGCAGACCCCACCCACCCAGGATACCAACTGTTTGTACCTCTCCCCTCTGGAAAGAGGTACAGGAACATCAAAGCCCACACCAACAGACTGAAACACAGCTTCTTCCCCAGAGCTGTGAAAGCCATCACCCCATCTCCCCCCACCGCCCAACCCTAAACTATTACTGGATGCCCATTATTGTAAGCAACTAATTGCTCTTTGTGTGGTTTTAATCTTTTTCATCTTCATGTTAAAAACTTTTGTTTTGTCCTACTGTAGACGGTGGTGTTTGGAAGTTACCTCATAGCTCATGGATTCTTCAGTGTATACAACATGTGTGTCGACACACTCTTCCTCTGTTTCTGTGAGTAAACATTCATCTCCACATATATGTTAAAGTGCTTTTCTAAATGTCAATTTTTATCGGCTTAATTGAGTGCTATTACACTGAACAAACACACTTCTGTTTCTTCACTTGATGCACGTTTGCTGTCGCTCTCACAGTGGAGGACTTGGAGCGCAATGATGGATCGCCCAACAAGCCGTACTTCATGTCCAAGAACCTCATGAAGATCCTCAACAAATCCAACAAGGCACCGAAGAAGGGCAAAAGCAGGGATTGAAGTTCATGAAAGCCACACACTCCCAATTGACACGTCTTTATTTTAACTTTGGTTTTCTTTTAGCTCACAATGCGTTTACTGATTTGCCAATGTTGCACTTTAATTATTTTATTTTTTACAGCTTTAGTTTTGAGAATTGTATACATGTAAGGAGTGAATGATTGGAGGTGTAGCGGTGTTTTATTTGGCCTACATGACATTTTCTTATTTCTAGAGCTAAATATGTCTTAAAGCTTTTTTTACAGAAAAAAAATTAAGATGTGTAAATATTTCTGCTTAGGACGGATTTATTTTGTCCTGTTAATAGTGACATTTAGGTTTGTGATTTCCTCAATAATGCAAAAGAATACTGCAGCATGTTTTTAGATATTTGTACAAATATTTTATAAAACAAATATTCCATGTATAATGATTGTATCAAAAATTGTGAATAAAACTAAATATTATCAACCTAAGTACTAGTTCTTTTCAAATCCTTTTGAATGCAGGATGTGTGCAGCCATTTTCAAACCCATTACAGTGTGTTTTAATGCTCGTTTACATATTTAAGATGCATAAACTTGTATTTGTGAAAATCCTAATTATGTCAGGTGTCATGCCACCTGATCTCAATGACAAGCTGTTGTGAAAAAGCCAAAGTGACCCACTTTGTAGACAAATCAATAATGCAGTCTGTCTGCAGTAAGACACAAAGACGACACAAACCTTCATGTTTTAATCAAATTTTAATCTAGACCATTTGGTTTTGATCAACATCTCCATGTTTAGTCTGTCAAAAATCTGCAACTTGTGGCTTCAATAATTTTAGTGTCACATTTGCCCATTAATACAAAGTGAAGCTTGAACAGTCAAAAATCCAAGACGCAATGAGCCCCAGTAGACACTCCATCCCTCCCACTGAGCTTCAAGTTTCCTCTCTGACCCCTGTGTGAATATTCAAGACCTGATCCACTGGATGCAGTTTGAACAAAGATTAGAAGCAACCGCAGGAAGTTGCTGCTCAAACAGTCAAAAAGCAGTGGGTAATGTAAGCATCACGTCTGATCTTTTTCTGAACACACCCAGGGTCCGAGATGAAGCTCCACATTTTTGCAGATTTGTTAGATAAACGTGTTAATTACATCATTTTGTGCTGTACAGTAGCAGCTTGTACAGTCAGATGGCGGAAATTTAATGTGCACTCATCCACATTCACATTAGCAGGGAAGGAAGCTTTT
>JBAMHT010000004.1:2104964-2116156 GCA_037177075.1 Craterocephalus fluviatilis | reverse complement strand
GGGGTAAAGGAAGAAAATGGAAAAATCAACATCTGAGACCTTGGTGGAATTTATCCCAGACCTCGTACCCCTGGGCCCTGCATCAAAGAAAAAAGACTATTCAGAGGAAGGCTACAATATGCTCAGCTGTCACATTCATGATGAAGAGGTAAATGGCAGGTTGTTCAGTCACAGTCCCACAGGTACATGACATGCCTCAGGCAGTTCACTGACATGAAACATACCTGAGGAAGGAGGTGTGCAACCAGTGTAAGATTATTTTTTTAATCTCAGCAACATTGCTAAAAATCAATAAATCACACAGAGATGTTAAACTGTAAACAGAGTTTAAACAAAGCTGATCTTTGAATGATTGAACAACAATCATGATGATATCACATTAATTTGAATCTACTTTGGAGGTCTGTGGCTCCACTAAAACCAGACACTATTGGGCAGTATTTCAAAACTTTAATTCTAAATAATCTGTATTTCCACATGGATTCAGCTCAATGAACAATTAATGTTATAATGCTTAGTATCATTATGAGTCATCTATGTCTGCATGGACTTCATCCAGAGAGTGAAACACTATATGGGCCAACTGGAGTACAGGATGGATCCATTTAGACTGTCAGGATGTTAACTGGTTAAACTGGTCATCAGGATGTGAGCTGGTTTAACTGATCAGCCTCATTACTGGAATTGATCACACAGTGTCACTGAAGCCTCAACCTTTAAAACAGACACTTTTCAAACTGTTTAAATATGTGAACTCTTCATAAACTGCTCTCCTGTTTACTAGAATGAAAACAGCACCAGAGAAACCTGCTCCATCAAAGCGCACGCGGGTGAGACGTCGCCAATGGACGCTTAAAACACCGACGGTCCACCGCATTCAGCCTCATTCTGCTCGTTTTACAATTCCTTTAACTTAACCTTCCATGTTAAACTTCATGAAAAAACATTACCTGTACACAGACCTCACCTGGACAAAGGTGCGTGGCTCAGCTGCTCCCCTCTGCAGACACGTCTCCTGTCTGAGCCGCGTGCAGGCGCTTGTGGCCGCGTGTGGTCGCATGACGCACTGCAGGGCCGTATCCAAGTTTCTGAGGGTCTGAAAATTAAATATATGATCATTTTTTAAAAACTTATCCTTTACTAAATTATTGCTGTATTTGAGAATTCCGTGAAACTTTTTGACTCAAATAAATTGTGATTTTACAATTTAACCCTTTCATGCATGAATTGTTAAACAGTACCACTTCTTTTTTGCATTCAGTAATTTACTTCCATATACAATGATGCTTTTTAAAATTTCTTAATCACTTATTCATATGTCTATAATATAAATATTCTATAAGTAATATAACTGTATTGTGACATTTTCCTAGCTCTTTAAAACATATATATATACACATATGCCTATATATATATATATATATATATATTTTAATTAGGCATTGTGTTTATAAGTTTGCAGATGCAGCAAGGAAAGATTTTCTCTGTCCTTTCTGACTGTGATATCCTATTAAGAAAGAGTGTTTCTGATTTCTTAGTTGATTTTAGTTATTTGTGGTGGTCAGTCAATAAAATATTTCAAAACACTGTGTTTAAGTGTCTCAATCTTAGTTTCAAATGCCCAGGACAGGACATCAAAGACAAGATATTTCCTGTCCATGTTTTAGCAGGGTTGAAGCTCATGGTGAGAGCTCTATGGCCTGCATGTACACTCGTCATACAGCTAAGATGAGAGAATAGGGACACAATGATGATAATCTCTGTTTAAATGTAGAGTTTCTGCATCTGGCAGGTGTTAACAAGCCTTTAATGTTTAACTAGGCTCCTGCCCTTTAATGTTTTTTTAGCCATGTACCACAGAAACAAGTTGTGGTTCTTCCGACCCTTGTTTTTATCAGTTTTATTCATATTAATAAGCTTTTCCATAAATTCACATTCACACGCAGCAGCCTAAGCCGGGAAGCCCAGACCTCCCTCTCCTCTGCCACATCAGCCACCTCATCCGGGGGATATCCTGAGGCGTTCCCGGGCCAGCCAAGAGAGCTGAGAGATATTAACTCTCAATTCTCAATTAAAAAATGTTTGGCTGGTGTGAGTTTAAGTGACATTTGAACGATAATAACAGCCTGTTATGTAGCGCAGCAAACGGGTTTGTACAGTAATTAAAGGCAATTTTCAGCATTCTTATGATGTCTTTCTATAGGTCACACTGACACCTGGAACATTTTTCCGATGTTATGAGACACCCTGAAGGCAGAGAAGGCCCAGTTTTTTGACGCTGACAGGACTTGAACTACAGCATTTTTTGGGACGTCTTCTGATCAGCTCATCGGGTACAACACAGAGCCCCCAGGCTGGATGATAGTTTCCCACCTGCTGCGGCAAAAGCATAAAGTAGCTTTCCAAACAATTACTTTGACTCCCATATTGTAAATTTACCTCTGTATCATTTTCACAAGGACTTCTATACAAAACAGAGTCGTTTTTAGATTAAATAAATGAGCTAGTTCACTGACATTCCCACAAGTAGTACATGAAATGCCGCAGGCAGGTGTCAAAAAGATCCCTGAGAGGTTTTCTGTTATTTAGTATTCATACCTTTCAGTTTTCATAACTTGTTGTGTTACAGCAAAAGCGAGGTCAACACGTAACACAATCATAAACACCGATAGGCCTACTCAGACATCAATGTATCATATTTATAATAAAGCTGCATGTCTTCTAATCACACTGCATTCAGGCTCATCTAAACCTACTCTGGGGGTCTTTGACTTTCCCAACAGATCCATTTTAGTTATCCTGCAACACTTTCCAATAAGGATCTCTTAATCAACATGAGTTAATGCATTATTAAGCATTAATTAACTGCTAAATTAAATACTAGCTACCATTATAACACACTACTTAGCACATTAGTGTATTAATAAGCAGTTATATGATGTTTACTGATCAATCTTACTTGATGCATTCTTAAGCATTGTTAAAAGTTAAATAATGTAATTGTTAATTATCGTTATTTTTACATTGCTCAGCATAAAAAAACTACATTAGTTATAATTTAGTAAGCCCTATACCTATACTAGACCTCCAATTGGTGCATATGTTACGTGAATGGGCCTAAATAAACAATGAATTAATCTCTTAAGCATTAATTAATCCTGATGTCAACAAAACCAAAAGTCAGTGGAATATGGTAAACTCATAAAAGTCCATAAACACAAAAACAATGTTTTCATTCTTTTGCTGAGGCATGATAAAATAAGGCTCTTAGTTATTTACAAGGTAAGGCTTTGTTTTAATTCAAATCTAGTTGAGATATCATTTTCTCTTTGCTACAACCATACCCCAAGAGAAAACCCAGAAATAAAAAATAAATTAGTAATACACAAACTAACAAGGACCATCAGCTTTCAGCTATCAGACCATCAAACTGGATCTTAATTATTTAAAACTTCTCTGTTATCATTAACACTCTGTTTTTCATTTAAAAATACAAAATAATATTCTCGATAAAAGGAGTTTGGATGGTGTGAGTTGAAGTGACATTTGAACGACAATAACAGCTTTGGTATGTTGGGCAGCAAACAGGTTTGTACGGTAATTATGATGTATTTCTAAAATTCACACTAGACACCTAGAACATTTTTGGATATTATGAGACACCCTGAAGGCAGAGAAGACTCCCGAGAAAAGCAAAGTTATTCTCATCAGATGCAAAACTCCACTTTTATTCACATATTCTCATCAACGTGTCCCCTCTCTGTCGTCTCACCTGTGTGACAAGATGCTCAGTCAGCAGGAGGCGGTTCCCATCAGGTAGCGCCACCGTTTGCTTCCCCCGCCCCCTTGGCTTCTTCTGGGCGTGGACGAGAGCGAAGATGGACATAAAAAGAGCCGGATTGCAAGAGAGAGTCAGAGCGTCCTCCACGGAGACACCAGCAGACACATCTGTCCAACAGCTGCAAGGTCTTCAGAGAGCCTCCTGAACAGAAGTCTTCCTCATCGTCATCCTTCACCAGAGCTGCAGAGGGTGAGATGAGCTGTACACGTCTGCTTTTCCTTGACGTCTCAAACCAAATTCTCACTTTAGGGACAATTTCACAGTTTGTGGTAATGTCTCATTTTTCCTTTAAGGGTTAACACCATGTTTTCAGTGGAACCGATGGAGGAGAAAATCCACAGTCCTGGTTCAGAGTAGATTTTACCCTCATTCCTGGTTCAGAGTAGATTTTAGCATCAAGTTTACATGAATCTTTGTTTTCTGACTAAAAACTAAAGCAGCAAAAGAAGAAACTTTGCAGTGAGCATCAGGGAAACATTAGAGGTTATGCTGAAAATTACTGTAAATTAAAACAGAAGTTTGGCAACACAAATAAGAGGACACAGGTTAGTTTTACAGACACACAAAATTCATATACTTTTGTTCACTAAATGTTAATGTAGCATAAAACAAATGAAACACATCACGTGCATTTTTATTCCTTTTAAAGGAAGAGGTGCTTCAAATGTCAGGAATCATGCTTGATAAGTCCAACATGTATTAAAAAAAATCAATAATAACACATTTCTTCTTCAGAGCACATTTCATACCAAATGTTACAAATTCTTCTTGCAGCAGCAGTAAATAATATTAAAGTCAAATAAAATTACTTTAAACTGAGACAAAAAATAAGATAGAATAACAATGAGGGGCAGCTTTCCGGCAATAAGAGATGTTTTACATGTATGAGTGAAAACCAAGGAGGGATTTAAAGGCAGCTGAGTCATTGTCATGTGGACAATGTCCACAGCATGGTGACATGTTTTGATCAAATGTACTAAAAGAACAGAGACGGTCAGAAATTTCACACAGAATAAAACCAGCTCATCATCAAGAATCATATCTAAAAATAGAAAGTGTTGCTCTCTGCTGCTACTGATCCATGTTCAGGCCTTCAGGCTTCCATCAGGGCAGCCACTCAGGTCCTCGCCGCTTTATTTGTCTCTTCTACAAATAATTTAATGAAAGAAAAGTCATGAGTTAGAAGTCTGGCTCAGTGTGTGATGATCTGATTCCTCTTCTGGGATCATTTCACCTGCATGAAGGTAGAGGTCAGGTCAGAGGTCACATTGTGCAGATCGGATCATCGCGGTCCAGCTGTAAAAGTCGGCTGCCATCGTTCGTTTTTTTCATCCTGACCTTGTTGCTCTGAGCTTTGTTCTCCGTCTCAAAGAAGAATGATCAGAATGTGACTGAGAGCTTTTGTCCAATCATATGTGTGTTCCAGCTTTCTGCCGGCTGATTGGATGCCTGCCAACATGCTCCGCCCCCTGATCCACCTGTTCGCTCTCATCTCTCTGGCAGGTAAGGCAGATGCCTCAGTCAGCCAGTTTCAGAGAAACTTTGCCGTCCTGAAATGAAGCACAGTAAAAAGCCTGGAATAAAAAAGCTGACTTCAGCTGAACTCTGACAGAGTGAAGGTGTACCTGATGTTATCCTGTTATCAGACCAGTGCTCATAGAAATAAAGAGATGAAACTCATCTTGACATCTTAGAACAGAGCTGCAGGCTGATGATGACTTATTCCATCTAAACATGAACATGCAGTTTGAACTTTGCTCTAAGCTGCTAACAGACTCTGACTCTCATGTGTCTCCATCTCTGCAGGTGCTTCTACAAGCGTTTCCAATGATACAGTGTTAGACATCAGCTCCTGTCCCATCACGTACTACACCAGAGAGTACTCCCAGCTCTATGTGAGTACGATGAAGCCAGATGGCTGAGAATATCTTTGGCTTCCACTCAGTATTACTGTTTTGTCTTTAAATGTAATCTGTGTATTTAAATCTAAGTTCAGGATCAGTGTAAAGATGACATCATAAATAGTTCAACAACACACACTGTGGAGTGAATTAACTCCATATCTTTGTCTAAAAACATGATCTTAACATGTAATGTAGGAGCAGCATGAAATCTAAAACATGTCTGAACATTTAGCTGTACAGGAAACTTTACGGGGAAGCTGTTGATGTTGTTTGATATTTGTGTGTTTTATGTTTAACAGGTGAGCTTCACGAGTGACCACGTTATGATCTGTTTCAACGGCTTTTACAATGTGTCAGTCCCAGATGACTGTCTTCATGCACCATCTGCTAGCGGTTCTGCTACCTTTTCAGTATCAGATGATCCTCCTGATGAAACTACAATCAGTGCAGAGCTGTCTACAATCACGAACTCAATGGATTGTTTAATCAATTTTGATTACTTGACTGAAGAAAATGCAGTAAGTGATATTTAACAACACTTATTTGACGAAATTAAAATCCTAAATCTAAAATAAGATTTTCAGTCACATCAAACAAAGCTTTCATATCAAACCTGATGCCAGTGAATCTTTTCTCTCATTGCAGATTGACTTGTTTCTTTATAAATTTGGGAATCAAGCAGCTATGGGGTTGAAGGGCTCCATTTCAGCGGTGAGATTGTGTATCTGTAGCCTATACATTGAATTAGAAAGAGGAACTTCTTTCTCTGTTGCCCTAATATGTTTTTTGTATCTCTGTCCAGGAAATGCAAGCTTATGTTGAAGATACTTTTACAACCAATGTGACCATTGACAGTTCGACAAGTTCAGATTATGCAGACATCAGTGGATGCAGGGCCTCTGGTCAGTAAATCACTTTCTAAGAAATATAATATATCAGTGCTTTTAAATTCTTTGAAACTAATATATGAAAACTGTTTCTAGCTGGTAGGTAACAAAGCGATTGTTGAGTTTATAAACTAATAAAACCTTCCTTTTCTCCTCAGGTAAAGGCTTTTCTGCCACTGGTCTCCATGATGAATCTGAAATCTGCACCGATGTCGTTTGCCATCTCAACAGAACTCTCATAATCACTCCACGATGTAACGACGGGGAACGATGCGATGGAAGTGGAGTGTAAATATCTTCACTTTATACTTACTTTAAAAAAAGAGAGAGTCTAAATGTGAAAGAGAAATATTATCAGACCTTCATGTCTAAAGAAGATTCAGATATAGTGTTGGTGCTGCACTGGTATAAAAACAATTGATAAAAGCCCAGACCGGCCCGCTGCAATATATGAAACCCGTGAATCTGGACCATGTAGCTCCTAAAAACCCACTAAAGCCACACAATGAGTCAGCAGATATCAGGGAGTGACTTAAAACTGTAACTTACTGGAATAAAAGTCTGTATTCCAGCACAGAGACTCTGGAAACTGTGTCTGCTTGTTGCTCTCCACTCTCTCACAGACTCTCTCCTCTTCTGGGGATGCTCTCTCAGCCTGGTTCAGCAAAAGATGAACAGAGACTTTAGGCTGAAGTTTTTGTAAAAATGATTCAATCAGACCCAGAATTACTGGATTCTCTGATAAAGAGCCCAGCAGCTGCATTGGCACAATGTAATAAATAACTGAGTTTTATGACTGTATCATGTTCATGCAGAAAAGCTGCCTCTAAGTAGCCAATCAGCCCGCATCCAACAATACATGATGCTGCTGACTCACTGTTATTGGTGATGAAAATGTTATCATATGTTCTTAATGTTCAATAAGATGAATTAGTTCAGTATGGAAAACATAGAAGAGGAAACGTGAAGACTTGTAGTAACTAATGGAAACAAGTTTTCTGCTGGTGGGAACTCTGGAGTCATGAAGTTCACCTGCATCCATAAACCTAACCTGACAAGCTAACGTGGCATTTTCATTCACTGGAGAACAGGGATCAAACATATTAATGTACATTTTCATGTGAAGATTAGAGTCAGTGGCTTGTTGCTATCTTTGGTTCCTTAGAACAGGAAGTGTTGGGTTTACCTCAGCAGGAACTACAGTAAACAGAGGATGAAATCAGTCAGATAAACACTTCTCAAACTTATTTATTAACTTGGTGAATCAGCACCTGCTGTGTCCTCACTGTGATAACTGTAGCAAAGCAGCGCCCCCTGGTGGCTGCAGCCCTCAGCAGCAGCTGATGTGTGTGACGTTTGCTCCTCTCTGTCTCCACCAGCTGCTTGATGAACCAAACCTGCACTCTGACCGGTCCTGCTGTCGTTGACATACACGGAGGAGTTGGCTCTGTACCAGATCGGTGTTCCTACACTCTGGTGGGAGATTCCTGGGATTCTGACCATCAGTTTCTGGCCAGTTTTCGTGACCGGCGTCGTACAGATGTGAGCCTTGTGGACAGTGTGACAGTGCGAAACTCTGGAGGCGACATCGTCCTGGGACAAGGCGGCAGCGTCCGGGTGAGCTTCCTAAATTCAGTCGATGAGTAAAGTTTGATGTGAAATCCTCCTCACGGCCTCTGATGTGGAGGATCTCATCTTTCCTCAGTCATGTTAGGAACAGTTTGATTAGAGGAAAAGATGATGCTGATGGGTCTGTTGCTGTGATTCACTCAGTGTTTCCTCCATGTTTTCTCTCCGCTGTGACTCAGGTGGGAGACTCCCTGCTGAGCGTCAACAGCTCGGTCCAGCAGATTTATGATGACATCCAGCTCTTCAAGGATCAATCTGGAGTCCATGTCATGGTGTCAGGAAATAGCCGCTATGCCTCTGTGTTCTTTGATGGAGACACAGCACAGATCCAAATAGAAGGTAGAGAAAGAGTTTCTGAGGACGTGGAGAGCAACAAACTGCATGCTGGTGATCCAGTTTTAACATGGAGGGTTTTCTCTCTCTTTCTGTCCTGAACTGGTTCAGTACCTGTTGGACAGTCTCTGGATGGTCTGTGTGGAAACTCCAGCAGCTTCTCAAGTGTAAAGGCCTCTGATGACAGCTCCTCTGGGTAACTCCTCCTACAGCCTGACCAGTATCTGCTGCTGCCTGATGAATGAGTGACAGATATGCAACATGTGCTGTATGAAGCATCAGGAGCAGAGCAGGGATCCTGAATATGTGTTTGTCTCCTGCAGCTGTGACACGGAGCTCTCTGAAGGTGGCGACCCGACCATCGACTGCCTCATGATGTCTGCACAGTGAGCAGTTTCATTCAAACAGCAGCAGGAAACTTCTGCTGCTGCTCTATTACATCATAAAAGTCATGTGACATGACATCATCACAGATGGATGATAAACATGAAGGAACTTATCAGTTTAATGGGTCTCATGTTTTCTCTCGTGTGTGGAACAGCTGTGACATCCTGCAGCAGGAGCCCTTCTCCTCCTGTAACGCAGTGGTGGATCCAGCTCCCTACATCTCCGCCTGCAGCGAGACGTTCTGTAAATATCCTGCACTGGACGGCTTCAAGTGTCAGTTCCTGTGGGCCTACGCCAGGGCCTGCAGCCTGAAAAAGGTCAACCTGGAGGACTGGCAGTTGGATGATGAGTGTTGTAAGACCTGATCATATAAATTCATATAAATTCAACCTGACTTCTTCTTGCTCACGTTACAAAAACATTTCCCCTCTGTGTCTTCCTGCAGCTGCTCCTGAGGCCTTTTGTCAGGACCGGGTCTGCAAAGATCACGAGTTCTGTGGCCTGAAGTCCACTGGGGACAAAGGCTGCCTCTGTAGAGCTATTTTTGCCTCCAGTTACAGAGAGTCAAACACTCTGGGTACGACAGCTGGGACAGCAGCAAGACAGACCGAGTTATGGAGGACCAGGAAAGTCATTGAAAAAGCAATACAGCATTTTCATTATTAATGAATTTTGAAATAAGAATATAATTTACTAAATATAATTTCCGATTCAACAGTTGATTTTGAAAAGAAATCAAAGTTACAAAAGGTATTGTAATTGCACATTTGGAATCAAATTATTAAATAGGAATTACATATTTTATTCTTTCCTGTGATTTACAAATGCAGAGGTTATTCCTGCCACCATTTCCTTCTCCCCCGTCATATTTTTAAATCCTTGTTATTATTGCATTTAATGGTTTACACCAGAGTCCCAAAAATAAGTTCCGGACGGTGAACAGATCTTATGTCAGCTCACCTTTCAGCCTCTGTTACCATGGGTGAGATGAACTTGCTGGGTTTAAAGGCCAGTGTTTGTTTTTTATGGACCTGAGAACAGAAAAGGCCTGGTCAAAAAGGTTTAAAGCCAAAATTAAATAGTATAACTACAAACAATAGTTCCCCTCCAAGTTAGAGGAAGGAAATAAGTGGCTTGCTGTTACAGCTTACATGTAGCATTTAATCAAAACTAAATGAACACAGGTGTGAGATTTATCATAATAAATATTTTTTACCAGCTGTTTACTGGTCAAAGACAATTTCTGACCTTGCTGGAGATGTAGCTTAACAGCAGAGGGGTAAACTATTGAGAAAATACATTTGCAAAAAACTGTGAAAATGCAAGGAGGAAAAGGAAATGGGAATGACTTTTTAGAATGTTTTATATGGAAAGGTAATGCTGACCAAATTTATACTGTGGAAATCTTGGCCACTAGGGGGAGCTGAACCTATCATTTTCCACAGGCCACACAGCACTGTGGTAAAATGAACCAGTTTCCATCCTGTTGTAGAATTGTGCTGCAGACCAATCTGACCAGCTGATAGTGAAATCATTTGGATTCAGGAATTTTTCAAATGATTTTTCACCATTGAAGGATGAGGTCCTGGAGGGATGTGACCGAGTGCTTCTAGTGATATATGATCCATTTACCTCATTAGCATTAGCCTGTAGCTAATGTTACGTTATAGCATATGAAAACCATAAAACTAAACCAGCCAGTATTAATGCCCATCATCAGCCCAGACCCACTGACCAGCTGCCGTGTGTGCGCAGAAATGGCCAGAGTATCTGGCCTCAGCGATTGGCCACACATGACACTGTGCACAGGCCGTGGGTAACGGCTAAAGACCCTGACACACCGGTTATCTGCTCCATGCAGAAAGTGGGCTGCTCCTGATCCTCAATATTGGTCACATGAAACTCCTCTGACGCCCCCACCCGCCAGTCTTAAGGCCCATTTATGGTCCCTGACGGACGTAATTTGGTGCGTCCGTTCCAAGCGTCTTCATGCGTCGCTGCCTTGATACTTCCATGCGTCGTTTCTGTTGCTACGGCTAACCTTCGTTAAGCGGCAGTTCTGAGTTTATTACAAACTCCGCGATACAACGTTAGATTCAAACATCGATTGGCGGCACAAACGCGCAGCTATTAATGTAATTCTCTCCTCTTTGGTCTTCCTCACAAATCCCTTCATAAACTTCAGTTGGTCCAGAATTCAGCTGCCCGCAT
>JBAMHT010000004.1:1976835-1986836 GCA_037177075.1 Craterocephalus fluviatilis | reverse complement strand
TCAATAATAATAATAATGTCTACTTTTTCCAAAAATCACTGCAGCCATGAGTGTGAAATTACGCATACAGACCGTTTGCACGTCCTTCTGACACGTATTAAATATGGACGCAAA
The DNA here is from genome assembly GCA_037177075.1 of Craterocephalus fluviatilis. Classification (NCBI taxonomy): domain Eukaryota; kingdom Metazoa; phylum Chordata; class Actinopteri; order Atheriniformes; family Atherinidae; genus Craterocephalus; species Craterocephalus fluviatilis. The sequence continues at coordinate 1,986,722 of JBAMHT010000004.1, read as the reverse complement.
TTTGTACCAGCAAAATCACTTTCAGGTTTGAAAGATCGCTTTGCACCCGCTAAAATAATATATTTACATGTTCTCCTCCCACCCTACGCAAAATTGCTTGTGGACACCCCAATTTACAAAAGGTACTATCTGGAGGTAGACGCGCAATTTTGCACCTTTGACAGACGCAAATCCGTTTGCTCACTTTTAGTGGATCCGTTTGTACTTTTTTTTGCGTCAGAAATGACTTTGCACGCATTTTAGTACAGGCTAACCTTTGATAGATATGGCCCTCAGTCTTTTCAAACAAGGATCGGTTGTGGATTACCAATCTGCCCAAGTTAGCTCCGGCATCATCAGTCAGTTTCAAAATATTATCTTTCATTGTAAGACTGAAAGAATTCTTGGTCTTTCAGGGAAAAAACGGAAAAGTTAAGGCAAGGTCTTCCAGATTAACTATTTCTGAACAGTCACTAACAGGCACCAACTCTTCTTAATGTCTATCATTTGGGGGAAGTAGGCTTTTTAAAGGTCAAGAACATACTATGGTAATTTTTATGATTTTAATAGTTACTTTTTTGAGAAGGTTGTGTTTTTTAAACCAGTTAAAATATGTTAAACTGTGAAAAGTGTTGGCCAAGAGAGAAAGCTATTTAGTCATATAGATTCTGTTTGATCCTGGTAACTTTGCTTGAATAAACATTATTGTTGTGTGTGTCGTTTATTTAAAGCAAGCAAACATATTTCAAGCCAACGGTTTAAGCAATTAGCATGTTAAGGGTGTAACAAAAGAAAATGGATAAAACCACATTTACTTGTATTAATACAATGACATTACTACAAGTAACAATGATTTTCAAATACCAAAAAAACGGTAACGGGAATACCACAATTGTACATAACAGCGAAGGTTACATTTTCAATACTAACAATGGTAAACGCAATACCACAGGGGTAAGTAACATCTAATCCAACCAATCAAAGTCGATTGTCAGGTCACCCTGGGAGTCACTGAAACATGACTTTATAGCCCCGCCATATGCTGTAGTTCTCAGAATGAGAGAGCGATTAGCGAAGATGAGAATTAAGCAAATATATTTACATTAAAATACTGGCACCAAAAACGAGAATGACCAAATTAAACACTGTGTGTGAACAGCTCAAACTTAACCAGTACCAAAACCAGTTTGAACATATCCATTTGGTTTAAATTAAGTATGGAGTGAAGGTTGTCCAACCTGAAACCAACATAAAATCTCACATCTATGAAAACTGTCCTTTTTAATCCTGTTCCTTTATGAGTAATGTGATTCTGTAGGCTTATATTATGCAAATGAAGAGGTGAGGGTGTCAAACTTGGGTATAAAAGATGTGTTCAACAAGGGATAACAGTTTTCAAAGACATTTTCGGGCAAACTTAATCAGAAACTCAGAGATCACTCTGAAAATAAATATTTTTAATGTAGGTAAAAAAGTAAAACCCTGTTTTTTCAACATTTACCCAGTGCGATATTATGTAAAGTTTCACTGGCTTTCAGTGTGTAAAAATCAAGAATGAAGTCCACTGCTGGATGCTTGTGACCTCTGAGCCCTCAGCATCCATAGTGTAGATGAGTGAAGATGGGGCTGATGCAGAGGAGCATGCTGGGTAAGGATCACCTGCTATGACATCATACATGCTGGTGGAGGTAAGCTGCTGTGGTTCAGCCAGAACACATGACATTTTATTTAATGGTCTGAAAAAAAGGCCAAAACTGCTTGTTGTCTGACTCTTCCTCTGGGGATGAAGAGCATTTGGCAGACAAGGTTTTCCACTTTTTGTCCTCCACCTCCCTCGTCCCCTCTTTTATTCTGTCCTCCTGTTACTCTTCCTCCCCTCATGACATTTTTCTTTCAGCCTCCTCTTCCTCTCCGTCTCTTGCTGAGTTTGTTCGTCTTTCTCTTTCTCCCCTTCTATATTGGAGTCCAACTCCAAGTTCATACCGGTTGTTATATCCCCACTGAGAGATATTCACCTCCACTAAGAGCTCATCTCTCTCTGTATTTCTCTGGGTCCGGCTTCAGTTTGATAATTATTAGTCCTGAGAGACGAATGATTGCCACATGACTCTCCTTTTACCTCGGTGCTTTCTTTGTTTTACTTCTTTCATTCGCAGCACTGCCTCACCTTTTCCTCTTCATTTCTTCCCCCGCCTCTTTCACCTTTAAACTTTGACTTTTGCCTATAAATACTTATATTTTCTGCATCTTATCGTGTCATACATGAATTACCAGATGCCAAGTGTTCATGTTCCTGCAATCTTTGCAACTTTGGAACTTGTGTGTTTTTCCTTATAGGTTAAAGTGTGCATGTCACTGCATTATGACAGGGAAATATCTGCATATTCGGGCCTAAAAAATGTAGACAAGTTGTGGGAAAAACCCATAAAAAAATGATCAAACAAGTAATAATTGGGATTAAAAGGGACTAACAAAATAAACAAACAAACAAAATAAAATTATTCTTGTCCAAAGCTCAGAAAATTAGAAGATGTAAAGAAAAACTAGCTCTTGCACCAAGTTTTACTAAAGATCTGAGGATGGAACTGATCAAAAATGATAAGTCTAATGGAAAATGTGCCGCTTTCAGTGGGGAGGTTATATGCTTGTTCGTGAAGTAAACTAGAAACTATATTCATTTTTTATTAAAAATACAAACAAAATTCTTCTTTGTGTTTTTCTGTATTAATATCCAGGCCTCAGGTGTTGAATCTTGAATATTAGTTGGTCCTCGGCTTCCTCATTGAGCATGGCAACTTTGTGAAAAGTGTTTCATCTAAATGACAAACAAGAAGAGATGTGTGCGTGTGTGACATGTTAGTCATTTAACTGCCACCTTCCTTACTGTACACTCATTCACTTTACTGAACATGCTTTGGCTAGAAAAAAATAACGAAACAAATAATTAACAAAGTCGGACAATGCCAACAGGACTGAGAAAGATTTCCACTGATACTCCAGATGTTCCCAGCAGAGAAAAACTGGAAAATTAACTTGTGAACAATTAGTAGATCTGTTTATTTAGAGAAAGATCTGATCTGATCCTTACCCAGTAGGAAGCCCGTTCCCCCTGCATGACCGGTTCATCGATGCACTAACACACATGCATCTGGACCCACTATCCTGTTTTTATTAAAAGACGAAGAAGCTGCACTTCTCATAAGAACTGTAGTAGTTTATTTGGAGAGACTCTCTACACTTAAAGCGGCACTGAGCTCTGGCAGATTTCTGCACTTTGGCGCCCTCTATCGGCGACTGATTCAACTTTCATCTTGCATCCTGTCTCATCTCTGTTATGCTGCAAACAAGTGGAACAAACTACCAAAACTTTCACCAAAGTAGAAAATTTAAATCCAGCCCAAAAACATTTCTGTTCTCATGCATCTATACATGAAATCTGCACTGCAGGTTTGGACCTAAATTGCTTTTAATTTGATTTCTTCAAAAGAATTTATTATTGAATGATTTTAGAATAACTTTTCCTATTTGTTGCTGCCTTTTACAATATTTAATGCTATCTGTTATACTTTAAATGTTTTATATACAGCACCTTGAAAAGTGTTAGAAATCATGAATGTTGTGAGTTCTTTCTATCCAGTAAAAGTCAGTCTGAAGTTGACTCTTATTTCTTGCTTTGTCTATTTCTCTTCTCACTTCCTCCAATAATGTCCTCTTTGTTTTTTTGCTGTATCAATAGTCTTCTTCCAAAAAGAAGTCAGTGTGTTGATATCCAGTTGCTGGTGTGTGAAGTACAACGGGATGCAACATAAGGTTGTGAAATGTCAGGATGCTGCAAGAGAGCGATAGCAACAGGAATGTGTATTATAAATGTCAGTGTGCCATCAAAACGTTAAAAAGAGTTTTAAGCTTGGCAACTTATTTGGTATGAATTTAGTTCATCATGTTGAGCTGCATAAAATGAATATTTTTGAGTAAGATTTATTTCTCCCTATATTAATGATCAGAACTAATTTCTTCATTGAACATAGGTGACGTTTCTGTGCCTTAAAGCTAGAACCAGAATAAATCAGGACGGTTTCCTGTCAATGATCACAAAGTGTACACACTTTTGTTCCCTCTAACTTTCCTTCAGTCTAATCATCTATTTTACTTTGTGTGTGTGTGTGAGTGTGTCTTTTTCACTCTCTTTCATTCAGTCAGGGTTTCTCAGTGTAATGAGATTACATGGGATTATAAAAGACCGTCTGTCTGTAATCCACACTGCTCAATCCCATTTCACTGCTTAAACACACACACTTGTAATTCTCTTTGATGCTACTCCATGATCTCTGTCTCCTTCTTTTGTATCCTTTTCTTTTTGTTAATCCTCTTGTTCTTCCTCTTCTTCTTCTTTTGTGATATAAACGATCACCACGGTTCATTTAGCTTTTAGTCTTTTCATCCTTCCAAATTTCTCTCCGTTCTCTCTCCTTCATTTTTCCACTCCATCTTATACTTCCCCCATGATTCTTTCTTCATCACAGTCCGCTTTCCTGACATCTTTCAAACTTCTCTTTCATTTGTTGCGTCCCTCATCTCTGTAACGCCCCCTCTCCACTGATCGGGGGTCATCGTGCGTAGAACTTGCGTCCGTCCCGCCGCCAGAGCTCGCATGTGAGCCGCAACTGGACAAACACGCTCACGCGCGCGCGAACATCCTCAACAAAGCGCTGGCTCGAGAGGTTGAGGCCAAAATAATGAAGAAGAAAATAAAAACTTCCCGTCAGAGAGTAAAGCAGCTCGTGAGAAAGTTTATGAAACAGCAAAGCGAGAGATCTGACCGATACCCTAAACACACGCGCGCGCGCGCACACACACACACACACGCACGCACACACACACACACACACACACACACACACACACACACACACACACACACACACACACACACACACACACACACACAGACTTCAATGGAGTGTAGGAGTCCTCCTCCCCTTCTTTCCTCGCCAATCGTATCCGTAGGCCTCATCTGATTGGCTAAGAGGTACGTCAATCATGTGTGGAAGAGGCGGGGCCGTGGCTGGGGCTGACCTGGAGTCGGATCCAGTCTGTTTTACGCACAGACCGGACAGTCCACGCGCGGATATCCAGAGTTTATTCCGGATGGAAAGAAGGGAGAGAGGAAGTGAAGAGCAGGGAAAATAGGAGGAAAGAAGAAGAGGAGAAAGTGAGCGGAAAACTAAGAGAACACACACACACACACACACGGATGGTCAAGTGTTTCCCAACTGGAAAGCGCTAGGAGGAAAGTGTGTGATTGTTTAAAAGCGCGAGCCAGAAGGAGAGAGTGCGTGCACCTTCACCACTCTCCGCTTCTCCCACCACCATCATCTTCTCCATGTCGCTCCCCGGCTCCCCTCCGCTCCTCTCACCGGGCTCGGGCGCCCCAACCCCCGTCGGGCTCTACCGCTCAGCTCCGGAGGGGCTCCACACCTCCGCCGCCTCCACCGGCACCTCAAGCCCGGCGCACACCAACTCCAACTCGCATTCTCACTCCCACTCGCTGTCCCCGTCCCCGCGGCTCACCAGCAGCATGCTCAGCGCCTTCCTGCCCGGACCGGGAGGCGCACTGGCCGGCTTGGGCAACGGTGGCACCGCGCCTCTTGTGTCCGGCGGCGGTGCTGCCGCCCTCGGCTCTCTCAGCGGGCTCGGCTCATTGAGCGCGGCCGGCCTGACTCCCGGCTCCCCCAGCCTGGTTCAGACATCTTCCGGCCCGGGTCTGTGCAGCGAGTGCAAGCTGGTGGAGGTGCACGGCGTGAAGGTGGCCAGCTTCAGCGTGGACGGCCAGGAGTTGATCTGCCTGCCGCAGGTGTTCGACCTCTTCCTGAAGCACCTGGTGGGGGGGCTCCACACAGTCTACACCAAGCTGAAGAGGCTGGACATCACGCCGGTGGTGTGCACCGTGGAGCAGGTGCGCGTCCTGCGGGGACTCGGCGCAATCCAGCCCGGCGTCAACCGCTGCAAGCTCATCTCCAGGAAGGACTTCGAGATTCTCTACCAGGACTGCACGAGCGCCAGGTTGGTCAACGTTTTCAGCACTTTTAGGGTTTTTTTTCCTCCGACGTTTCCACTTTATAAGCCTTAAACTGTCCGTTAAAAGGACGCAGATGAATTCACTTCTCACATTTTCTCAACAAGTTCCTGCTGTGCTCCATCCGGGAAAGTTAAAAGCTCGCATTTACTCACATTTCTGGAATATTTCAAGCAGTTTCTCTTTATTATTATTATCATCGCTATTATTTTTTTTATAACTGCAGGAGTGACTGCAGTTGTATGTTCGCAAGATTCATGGTGTGTTTTGGGCGCTCAGATTTATTTCATAAACCTAATTCTGCAGCACCACTTTTAAAAATACGCGTAACAATGATAAATTCAGTTATTATTTTTTTTACATTTGATAAGATTTTTTATCGTCACAGTGAGTCCCACTTTGAAAATATTAACATAATTCCAGTCTGTAGACGTTATCAACACAATCCAATTAATTTTCTCTGTATTTCTGTGGTGTGTGCGTGTGTGAGATGGCGTCAGTGTGTAAAACTTGACAGATTTTAGGAGATATTCATATAATTCTCAGTCAAAAGTCAAAGATTCTTTCTTGCTACTGATATTCCTGATCCTCTGCCCTGTTCCCTGCTTCACTCTGGAGATGAAAATGATGCTTTTACTTCTATCGACTTTTCAGCCTGATGGAAGGGAGTGTGTTAGCATGTGTGTGTTGTTAAATAGGCAAACACGCAGACACACGTTTCATTAATTTTGTACTTTAGTGTAAGAGAAACACAACAGCAAATAAATGCAAAAAACCCGCAGCCTCACTTTATTTACAGACAACCCATTACTTTATATCTCACCGTTAGTGTGGGTGTGTGTGTGTGTGAAAGCTTTTCCGTGTCTTTATGTGTTGTGTGTGAGATAATGTATCTATTTGTGCCTTTAAACAGGATTGAGCATGTGTGTGTTGCAGAAATGCTGGATGTGTGCTGGTTCGTAAATACACTTTACAGGGTTTATTGGTAATGCCTGATGTGTGTGTGTTTGTGTGTGTGAGTTGACCTGTTTGAACTCGTGGTATCTAAAACTGACTGTTTCCACTCTTTAAAATGAAAACTTTTTAATATCACTTTTGGATTTCCTTCATCCAGGAACTAGATGATCTCGTCATCTGCAAAAATCCGCTTTAAAAAGAAATTAAGCTGAGACGAGAGGCTTCTCTGCTCCAAGCAGCACTTTCTGGTTTCATTCACACATTTGCATCAACATTTTGGATATGATTCTCTCCCTAAAGACCAGTGAAATGACCTTTCAGTCTGGATGGAAATGCCCTATTTCCTTATAAGTCTCCTTTCAGAATTGATCAGCTCTGAAAAGATGTTATTAATCTAAGTATATTTGACTAAACCTGCCACCTTCCGTTGTCCACTCAGATGTGTTTCCAGGTGAGAGTGCTTTAGATGTTGTTCTCATGTAAAAAGCTTTCAATTGTGTGATATATGTGAAACCTTGACACCTTCATTGTCTTTCTGACAGAAGCCTGAAACAGATCAGGCGCTTTAATCTGAAACAGACGGCGAGCGCAGGTTGAGAGGGGCAGGTGTGCGCTGGACTTGCAACACCAACTTTGTTTGCACTCCTGTTTTCTTTATCGGCATGTTAACAGTCGCAGCAGTGACGCTGACCTGCAGCTCGGGGGCTATTTTTACACCCTTCGCAGCTGATTACGGCAGGTTTGCACTTTCTGAATAAGAAAACATTCAGAACACAACACAGACATGAAAGTCATACAGATGAAGAATGACTTGGGCTTTTTAGGGATAAAATTAAACCTGTCTAGAAATATTTAGTAAAAGGGAAGTTTCCTCATGTGTCAGTGTGATGCAGCCACTGTTGCACTGCAGGAAACATTTAGTGATAACAAACTTAACACTTTAAAATTAAATAATAACAAGCAGACATTTGTTAAAGTTCACTCAACCTTCTGTTTAATGGAATAAAAATGTTGCCAGAGTGAGTTTAAGGCTGTGGCCGAGGACGAGACGATTCTCACTGATAAGCAAAAACCACAACAACACTCCGGGCCTGACTGTATTTCTGGAAACTCCTTGAAAGATCCTGGAATTTGACATCAGGGCCTCGGTCGTGGCCGGCGCTCGGTTATTTTCTTGCGCGGAGGAAGATGATAGATGGATGGCTTTGGCTGGCAGCCGTTCAGTATCGGCTGATAATTAACAGCGGATTGTGTTGCTGTGGAGTCCCCGGGTTGTTGGCGGCTGACCTCTGCCGCTCACCTGACCACACACGCAATATTCTGCGGTTTATTAAGCGTGAAATGTTCAGACCTCCACCTGTTTTTTTCTTTTTTTGTTATTTCGCCGTGTTCTTCTGTTTAATCTTTTTACGACTCATTTTCTTCAGTCGCACACAATCACAGGTGTGTTTCTGGATCTAATTGTGTCCTCACCCGTCTCTCTCCTGGTCCTGCACATCTTGTCTTCTTTCTCTCTCTCTCTTTCTCTCTCTCACACACACACACACACACACACACACACAGACTCACACACTCTCAGCGGTACATGTCAGGGGTAATAATGGATGATGTGAATGCACATGCAACAACACGGCTGGAGAGCCATTGTTGTTGAACGCGCAGCGAACACACACTCCTCTCTCTCCAATCATATTGACATTCTTCTAATGCCTCTCCCCCCTAACCCTCTTTAATGCCCCCCTCCCTCTCTCTCGACATCATTCTCTGGGAAAAGAAAGGGAAAAATTAAATGCTAACACACACGGACACACACAAAGAGAAAGAAAACTCCCACTGGGATCCTGCATACTTGCTCTTCTCAGTAACCCATGCATGTGTTTGTGTTTCTGTGTGTGTAAACACAATCGCCGCTAAAATCCACTTGTATCCCCCATGTCGGTTTAGTTAACTTGCCTTTTGTTTCTTTTTAATTTCAAGTGCTCTTGATGTGCTTTTATTAAAGATCTGCTCGTCCGCCGAGGTAGAAAAGCGGTAGAAGTGGGAGACGATGCGTGACGCAGTGTGAGGTGAAACGTTTCCCACACCTCCAGTCAGAGTCAGAAAATTAAATACGAGTTATATAAAGGAGGAGACATCCACTCTGCGACCTGCAGGCTTTTAGAATGAGCTCCGAGGTCAGGATCTGGCTGTTGGGTGTTTTTGGGATCGAGTGGCTGGAGCCAGTCTCAGCTGACTGGGCAGGGTTTACACCCCTTCTCCTCTAACACCTCCAGCTAATTTAAAAATGAGTCCAACATGGGTAAACGTGGGTGGAAGCAGGAAACTCCTCAGAGACTAAAGCAACAGGTTGACACCTGCTGACGTGCAGCAAACATCCCGCGTTGATTTGTGGCTCCTGGTCTGCAGCCTTGTTTGGATTTAAAGGAAGAATGATGAATTAACTTGGGATCTGACAGCTGGATTAACACAGATGTTTATGGTACTGTCGTTTAAAGTCATGTCTCAGAGCTTTTTCACAACAGAGAGTGCATCTCAGAATGAGTCTCAGGCCATTTTACACTGAAAGAGATATTTGAACTGTGCTGTTTATCTTTGCTCGTACTCACTTTTTTTATTTGATTTTGATTTAGAAACTTGTTATTTTGGTTGAAAACTGCATTACTGCTCTCCTCAAGTCGGGATGTCCAGCTCCGGTTTTAAAGGGATTTTTCAGCAAAATCTTACTTTTGGTCCCTTTTAAAGGAATACTCCGCCCTCAGAATGATGTGCCTTCATTTTATACTCACCCTCATGCCGAATAACACTCTGGAACACTTTCTTGATGTTCATCATGTAGCCGGAGATATCGGGAGCTTTTCGTTTTGAGGAAATGCCC
>JBAMHT010000004.1:1731877-1744933 GCA_037177075.1 Craterocephalus fluviatilis | reverse complement strand
TCTTCCCATGGCCTCCACCGTCTCAGAAATGGATGGAAATGGTCAGCAGTCGGGTTCTTACACAGTTTCTACAGATTTTGCCCTCGTCTTGGTTCTTCTTCCTTAATTTGTCTTCTCCGTGATGTTACGACATTACCAAATACACTGTCCAGTGTGTGACATTAAATTGTGTTTATGATCTACATTAGGAACACCACATCTAGGTCCAGTGTTCTGCAGATGTTGAAGGTGTGCTGGAGCAGGGACAGGACACTGGTCCCAGAGGTCCAGTCTGTATCACCTGGGAAAAAACTCAAGGCCTTTGGACAGTGGACACCACATTCTGTAGATTATATGCACTCAGCTCATCCCAACTTGTCCCTTCAGGCTGGTGTCACTTCGTTACCGTGGCAGTCCGTGGGGGAAACACTGGGAACACTGTGCTGGTCCTGCTTCAGGACACAGAGTTAACAATCAAACTGAAAGTTTTTAAAGTCGGAGCCTAGTTTGTATGGTTAGGCTGCAGCACAGCAACCATCTCTTCAAGGCATAAAATCAATTAACATCCAAGCAATGGAGAGTTTGTGCAGCAAACTGTGTTTCTCTGACCCAATTTCAGACATTGGGGTTGATTTTTTTCCACTTTCAGTATTTTCTTTGTATCTGAACGAAAGGAAGGATAGATGATTGAATAATCCTGATATAATGGCTTTTAACTGTAAAGGAGACTGATGCATACTGTAGCTATACATCCACAGATGAATTGTAAGCGCAAACATCCTGCACACACACATGGCGGCACATGCACACAATCTTTTCCTCCACTCTGCACACATCAAAGGAAAGTGAGGACTCATCTGCATTTCTGTCTCCTTTCCTCTCTCCTCATCATCTTTCCTGCACTCCTCATCTTCTTCTTTCTTTCACCTTCATATCTGTCCTCACCATCTCACTTTTTAGAGATAAGAATACTTTTAAATGTCCTTGGTCCTCCCTTCATTTCCTCCTTCCCTCTCTTTAAGTTGCTGCCTCCTTCCTTCTATTTCTGTGGAGGTGGTAATGAAGAGCGAAGGAGGAGGATGAAGAGGGAGAGATAAGACAGAACAGAGGGGGATCGGATTGAATCAGATGGAGGGCAGCTGTGCTCGGCAGGAGGAGTGAAAAAGCTATGGACTCTATCGACCGGAAACACAAAATATCTCGTCTCAATGTTAGTATCACATGCAGAAAAATGGTCAGATTTAATACACCGCTCTGAAAAACTCTCACTCATGTCTTTTCTGTTGCTTTCACGTGACAATCATTAAAAATGATGATAAAATGATGGGGTTGACTCTTTACAGAGCCCTCTCAGAAGCATTTAGCTTTTAGAAATGCTGTATAAATAAAAACATGTTTTTCTATGGAGCCCAGCTGATGTTTAGGAAACATCTGCATCTTGCTGCTCCATCACATTTAGATTAATTCAGATTCATTTGTATACAGTTACAACCAGGGACGGGTAAAATTAATCACTGATTGATTAATTGATTGTTAATTTAATTGATGAGGACAGGTGGATGTGTTTTCCAGTGCAGCCATGACTGAATCCAATTTAACTGCCACAAGAGTTTATTGTGAAATAAAAATCTAAATATGGATGATAGGATGAGAAATAAATTGCAGAATTCTTATATTAAAAATGAACGACTAATTGATAAATGATTAATCATGAATTCGACTGATGATCACAACAACCCTGCTTTGTCTGCATATTGTCCCTTTGATGTGAGGATTCTGCATCACATGTACCAATCTAGATGTCATCAGGTGGAAGATGTGCCTGTTTTTATGGGTCCTGGCTTTCTGGGATCGTTCTGGTACAACGTGTGATGTCATTTCCACGGGGGTTTGTGAATAAAGATTTGACACGGTGTGAAATGAAGATGCCCTGTGATGTGCTGGCGGCCTGTCCAGGTTGTTCGCTGCCTCTCGCCTGATAAGTGCTGGGACAGGCTCCAGCATAGCCGCCAGCCTGAATGGATTAAGCGGCACAGAAAATGGATGGATGATGAAATGAGGATTTCGTCTGCTCTAATTTTCATGTTTCAGGTGTTGTGTTTGGCCCGGAAGGACTTTTAGGATTTCAAGAGACTGAACCTGTACTGTCTACTGGTGGGACAGTGCAACGCCCTTTCTATGCACACTGGTGTTCAGCAGGGCTGTGGACTCATACTTGCGGTGGGGATTAAATGTTTGTGTTCATGCTTTGAGAGCAGCTTTTTGTTTTTTGTTTTTTCTGGTGATGTCTCTTTAAGATCTCATACATGCTGCTGTCTCATAACATTGTTTTGATCTGTTCTTCATATCTGTCTGTGTCCATGACGAGTGTTTTCCTTCCTTTATCAGCCTGCATTATCATGATTGTTTTGCCTTTTTAAGTGAGTATTATTTTATCATGTTACTCTTCATTCATCTGGTTCTTCTGATCCTGGCTTTTCCAACACACCAGCTCTATTGCTCATAAGTATTCCTCATGTGGTATTTTTCATGGTGTAAGGGCAACATTAAGAAATTAGGTTTAAAACTTTATCTCTACAAAAAACAATGAAACAAACAGAGGATTTTACAGAAAGAAGAGAAAATGAACCCATCTGTGGCTGTGAAGTGACCCACATGCAGAAGAAAAGAAACTACGCCACAGAATTATGATATAATACTGTTCCATACATCGTTTACATTCCACTTCAGTGTCTCATCCTCTGCAGCACATATTTGTCATGTCTGTCTAACATCAGTGACGCAAAAGGCAGAATAAAAGCAACATGACCATTCAGACTGAGGTTGCTGTGAAGAAGATCTTATAGATAGAACTGAACTTATAGATAGATATAGATATAGAGATAGCCAGGCTGAACGCCCCCGTTGACAAAAAAGGGGGAACAAACGAAGCAGAATAAATTATGAAAGGATCGACTGAAAAAACAAGAGAAACGTTTCCAGAAACACAAAGACCAAACATGTTCCTATCAAACTGAGAGGCAATCAAAACCTTCCCACAAACAAGGGCTGGTTGCCATGGTTATATGGAAGCACAGAGTCTGAGACTGTCCAAAAATGATTGCAGAAGACATCTTTCTGTGAAAGAAAAATATCCCGTCCTCCTCTGGTATCTCCATCAGTGCCGTCTACTTCTACTTCTTCCCGACTTTGAATCTCTCACCCTGTCACCTCCTGTCTCCGAACGTCTTCTCCTCCACTCTCTTACTGTCTACATACGCATGCCTGGCGTGTTGTTTTATGCCTTTTCTCTCACTAACACACACACACACAAAGATGAATGCACTGTCTGTGTCCAAATCCTATTTCACAGTGAGTCTGTAAAATCAAGACTTTCATTTCATCCTCTCAGCAGAATGCGGCACGGAGCATTGCAGTGAATGGATGTACAGAGGAGCCGAGAAGTACGCGGCCGATGTGGCATGAATGAAGCGTGAACCGGTTTAACACGGGGGTCTGCGCAGGTTTGGCACCCACCTGCTTCTCACCGCTGGGTCTTCTGTGAGACAGCAGCAGTTCCACGGCGCCCACCACCTCCTTCCTGATGGCGTAGAGCAGGGCGTCGCCCGTGTGGATGCCGTGGTCCAGCAGGAGCTCCATGATCTCCAGGTTCTCGTTCTCAATGGCGATGAGGAGCGCGCTGCGGCCCAGCGGGTCCAGACAGTTCACGTCCATGTTGTAGTAGACCTCCGCCTCTTGGAGGGCGTGTTTGACTCCTGCATAGTCACCTGAATGAAGGAGGGAGGGTGGAGGGGTTGATGGTGGAAGCAGTCAGTGGGCATGATGCGGCCAAATTTCTTCTATTCAACTACTGGCAAACTTGTTAATACGGTAAATCATCCTATAATATAATATAATATAATATAATATAATATAATATAATATAATATAATATAATATAATATAATTTAATATATGGTTAATGTGCGTTAATGTAATGAAATACTGAAAGGTGTACACATGACAATCAGTAGATTACAAAATTTTAAATATCTTGTACATATTTATAATTTTGTATCTACATAAAGTCTGATTTCTCATGATTTCTGAAAACATTAATGCCATTTAATGATTCCTTCAGGATGTCACACAGCTTCTGAAAATCATGTATTTTTTGTGTACGGATCATTTTCAGTATTTGGATTTTTTCAGTTCTTAGTCAACAAAACACAGATTTTGCTTCTATCGTGCTAAAATAATCATTAATGAGAAATTTTGAATATTATTTTAGATAAGTAAGCAAGAAAATATAAAAAAGTTTACTTCATCTCTGAAAGTGTTGTTAATTTCTTATCGAATATACAGAGTAGATTACTTCCTCGGGTAAACATTAATATATTATATTAATATTAATATTAATTCTGAAATATTAATTCTGAATGAAGGTTTACATGGACAACATTTTTTCTTAATTCCGCTTTAAAGCCAGGGGTTGGGAAGGGTTCTGATTGGCTGGATGGCAGGAGTGACGTAACGTACGTACGTCTACTGGAAGTTAAAAACCATGAGAGAATGTCATAGTAAGAACTATTTTTGTTTCGTAAGTGTTCACATGGTCTGTTGAAAGCGGGATTAATGCTAATTCCAAATTAAAGAACAATTAAAAGTCTCATGTAAACGTGGTCAATAAAATATTAACGTATTGGAAACACTTAAACTCATCAGGTTTTCATCTGACTAGGCACCCTGAAAAGTGTCAAACCAACAGGTGAGACAGAAAAACAGAATGATGAAATATGTAGAATAAGGAGGCTCATCCCTCAGGAAGAATGCTTCATAATCTGAGTAACACTTTATTTTTGACAGTCAGTATATTTATATGACTTAATTCTCAGCTAACATTTGTCATTTTTGTAGTTTAAGTTCTTCTTCATGAGTTGCTTTTCCATTATGATTATTTCTAAAATTTAGAAAAGTACAATTGTGATTTCCTCTGAATGGCGTATAATCCTTTATTCTTGCAAATTTCTCCACTTTAAGATAGATGGAGATACGAAACATTGAACGTTTCTGATACCACAACTGATGTTGCTGCTGTCCTCATCAGAGGACGAAAGCAGCGGCCGATAGTTTAGAGACAAAGTCCGTTTGTACTGCAGTGGACAGAAAGAAGGGGCAAATTTGGATGCAGAATTTCAGAATAACCTGGGGTACATTTAATGAGCTGTGATGCTACTGAACCTCCTTTGGCACCATACATTTCCACCCCGGGGAGGCGGTTCCTACCCAGAAGTGAGCAGCTGTTGTCCTTTGCAAACTGGTCACATTTATTCATATACATATGGAAAAAGTGTTTCTATGCCAGTTTTGCTACATACTTCTATAGCAACAGGTCTGAAATGCAGCGTTGAACTTTAGAGCTTTATTGATCCCACGAACAGGGAAATTCCGCAAAAGCAGAGAAAGAAAAAAAAAGAATAAATAGATAAACTTCAGGATTAAAAAAGATAATAATAAAAATATAATTAAAAAAGGTAATAATAACAATAATGAAGGGGAAATGCACTAATAATAATAAAAATACAATAATTCAACAAAAGAATACAGTAATACAACTTACGAGAGCATTAAAACTTCTTAACGATGTAAGAGTTTTTTTTAATTTGTTTCCGATACCAGTTATTTATTCTGACATTTAGGTTCTGCACAATTCAAGGACTAATGGAAACGCAGCTAATGGCTAAGCATAAAAATGTATAGATGCTATGATATTACTAGTTTATGTGTGTTCTGTACACTTCCTAACGATTACAAACCCAAAATTACATTTCAGAAAATAAGATGACTCTTTTCCTAGAGAAAACAAACAAAACAAAACGTGATTATATTGTAAAGTTCTGTGTTGTCTAGTTTTGTCTGTATTTTTCTGTTGTTGTTTTATCGTTTTACCTGTTTCATTTTTGTGTTTTCTACATTGTTTGTGTATTTGCAGCTCAGTAAAAAACTTGTACCTTACAGGAAAGTGCTGCATTTGAGAAAAATACTGCAGTGATTAACATTTTTCAAGACTTATAGCAGATTTGTCATATCAGGATTTGTAGTAATCTCCTGATGGGTAAATAACCTCTGCAAACATTTTTGCCGCAGTGAGAATTCCTTCATGGTTTGATGAAATGACACAGATGCCATTGTGTGTGCATGTGCTGTTGTTTTACAGTAATTCTCCTCTAATTGGATAAATATGCTAAAAATGTGCTGTCTTTTATCCGGCGCAGCTCTAGAAATGATGTCATGTAGATGGCTTGCTGTGCATAGAGAAGCCTGACTTCATGTGGAAGGACATTTGGATGGGCGGGTGTTGCGGAGGCACCTGTGGGCTGCAGCTGGCTGCGCCGCCGTCTGACTGACCAGCTGGGCAGCTTTCAGCATCATTTAACAGGTGACTGGATGTGCAGGATGCAGGTGTGACCATCGGCTCCTGGAGCTAAAATGCATGGATGGTTGCGCTTGGTTGTGTGTGTACGTGTGTGTGATCACCTTTCTCTACAGCGGTGAGGTAGGCTCGCTCCTCTGCTGACAGCTCCACCTCAGCTCTGACGATCTGAAGCGGGATGCGGTCGCGGTACGGCGAATATGTCGCCTAAACCACAAACACAGACGACAACTCATGGTGCAAGCTGCCACATCATTCCTCCTCACACAGCTGAGCCGGCTCGGGATGTTCTGTTTCAGCCAGCAACCATCACACATGGAGGACCAGAGTAGTTTGATAACCCAGTTTAACCCAAAATGTTAGCTAACCACAGTATTTAAAACTACACTTCATGCTCGTTCCCCCTCAAAGCCTTAAGTTTATTTTTGTGAGTCAGCAGGTTTATATGTCTAATAAACTATCCGCCTCCTTTAATGATACACAATTACATTACACTTCACGCCCTGAAGGCTGGCGATATACTTCAGGTTATTACTGATGATGAAAAGGGAAGCTAACAACAGGATGGGAATGTAATAAATCTACGATACATTATTTATAAAAACCTTAAACAAATTAAGACATTTCGCTGTAACAACGGTTTGTATTTGTAAGTGTCCCCATCCAAACCAGAGGGCGGCCTGAGCACTTACACCTGCTCCACATGTAAAAACTAGGGGTGCAACGAAGCATGATACTGTCTGAAATCGTTCAGTACAGTTGCGTACCGAACCGTGAGCACCGTATCGTCTGTATCGAACAATACCAAATTTTAATGAAGTGTCCTCTGATGATGCATCAGGGTCAGTGCTCATCTGCTCCACAGAGCGCCAATAATTGTTTTTAGGACATCGGTGATTGAAAGATTAGAGAGATTACAACATCGAATTAAAAATCTTAGTTGTTTTAAAAAATACAACTAATAAAAGCATTAATATTTTTTTTTTTCTGTATCGAAAAATGATTGAACCGTCACACTGAAGTATCAAAGTGAACCGTAAATTTTGGCACCCCTAGTGAAAATCTTCCTTTTAATGTGTGCCCAGGTTTAGTTTGACCAATTAAAATTCAGCCATTTGAGTGTGAGAACATTTATACAAGCATTTGGTTTGAGTTGAACTTTTAATTGCACAGTGAAATAATCTAAGTTGCAAACTTGTGCAGCAATTACTCACCTTCTTGTAGTACAGCTGTGTCATGGGATTCATCCTGCCGGGCTGGGAAGAGGAAAAAAGAGAAGAAGGTTAATATGAGAAATTCATTAAAAGAGAAAGTCCAATGCAAGTTGAAAAGGAGGCCTTAGCCTGTTTCCTATTGGTCCGAATATCATGCCATCTGTGTTAAGCTCTACGGGTACAACAACAGTTTAGTTCTACATTAATAACCATCTTGTAACTTGAGAAACTCACCCATATATATTTATATTTCACACAGTGCATGATATTATGTGAGTATTTCACCTCCAACATGAAACTAGACCTGATGCAGAGCTCGATGAGGCGAAAGGGTTTTAGCAGTGCAGAATACAAACCACATTATCATTGTCTCTGCTCTTGTTTTTACATGTAATCCTCATAAAGCTCAGCCTGCTCGAGAATGTTTAGCTCTGCATATTTGCACATTTGTGTAAGCTTGTGTTTATTCACACGAGTCCTTATTACACTGACTTATTGCACCATAATTACCCCACGATTATTTATTTGCTAGGAAAGCTTTAAAGACAGCCGACGCGTGTTGAATATTTTACACTTTCCAAAGCAGCGTGGCGTTAATTCTCCATCGGTAGGAAGCCACCGACATGAACACAAAGGAAAAAAGGCGAGTGATAACAAACTGCGAGTGTCTCTGAGGAAGACGTGGCTAATTACTGAAGCCGTTGTTTTAGATGCCGGGGTAGCAGGGAGAGTAGTTTCTGACTGACTGTCACTGCTTAGGAGGAAAAGAAATGACTGAATATTTGCTGCAAGGCAGGGATGAGAATATGAAAACTGTGGAAATGGAGCCTGTTTTACATCTGAATATCATTAGTCACACACATTAAACAGAAAGGCCAGAGGCCAGCTGCAGTCGGCGCAGGTACTCATTTCCAGCCCCACTAATATAAATACTAAAGAAGGTAAATAGGCAGACAGGCTGCAGAAATATGCACGGATTTACCAGGAATTCAGTTCTCAGATCTCACAAAATAACGCTTCTTATTCACTCTTTCATGTTTATGCAGCTAACGAACAAATGTAAGCATGTGGGTACTCTGATCACATACTGCATATATAAAGCTGAGACTTATATTACATTAAGACTTCCATACTGCCACTTTAACATGCTACTGTTTTCCAAATCAAACACTGATGCGGTGCAACCCTTACACCGACATTCTAGCATTTATGTTAATGGGAAACATAGAAAGAGTTAATAAAAGTTCCAAAGGTATTTCAACCCATCAAAGTGCATCAAATCGGTTCATTTTTAACCCGGCAGAATCTAGAAGGTTTGGGTTCATTATTAAAATATAAACTGATTAAAATGCTTAAATCCTGTTTAATTTGCACATATTCACAATAAGAAGACTTTAAATACTTCAATTCCAACGCAAATATCGTAAGGTCATACTAAAATGGTTGAATATTAAAAATAGTATTTTTGTTGTATTTGTTATATACACACATGTAGATCTGACTAACTGGGGATTAGGAAATAATTATTAATTAGGAGCACTGATACTAGTATTGAGCATCGGCCTGGGACTATATGTGTGTATATTAGTACAAAATACTTGAATGAACACATGTTAACTGATCAAAAGGACAAGTTTATTTTAAACTACTGCAAATGTCTGCTTGTATATACTGTAAATTCACTTCCTGTTTTGGTATAGGCAAGTACTTACATGTATATACTTGAATAAACATGTGGTATTGTTGCATTATTGATAATAACACGAACAACTTGCTGTTAAAAAAGGTATAAAGTGGCGTAATGGATTACTTGATTCATGATCGGATCTGCCACTTTAACTCCTTGTTAACAGAAATATCTAATCGGCCAATCATGTGGCAGCAGCTCAGTGAATTAAATCATGCAGACATGGTGGAGCCGACGTGATGAGGTTCAAACTGAGCATCAGGATGGAGACGAGATGGACTGAAGCGACTTCGAACATGGCGTGCCTCCACATCCACACATGAAGCAGCTTTGAGTCGTGGCTGGAAAAGATGGATTTTTTGTTTGTTTTTAACAACCAGATTCAAAACAACACATGACAACAGCTTTAATTGCTCATTTTGCTTCTCTTCAGTAGCAGGAGGAGCCAAACCAATCGAGTAAGCAACATCTCAGCATATGTGGAAAACTCTTTAATGGTTTCTGGAATGATAAATTGTGGTTATAAGTTCCAGCTGCTCCCAGCATCTGGACTAACGGTCACTACTGATAATGAGCCACTGACTGCAGATCAGTCTGCACATTGGAACCAAATAGTCCGGCTGTTAAAACCCAAGAAAAACTGAATTTATTTACAACGTTTTCAGTTTATCACTGTTTAATTCTTTAGATCAAGTTGGGGTGAAACCTGATGTTTTAATACCAGACCACAGGTTAATCCTGAACAAAATCTCATGGATGATGACAGGAATGCTAATATCCCAGATATGGGTTAGGACTCAGTCTGACGTCGTAAACTGAATTCATTATTACAGCTCTGATGAGGGTGTGCATTTTAACAAGGTGGTAATTGGTTCAGAGACACAGCAGCGAGGGAAGAAAGTGCTGATGGAGCACACAGAGAGATATTTTTAGATTCTCCGTCACTTAAACATGTAAATTTGTAGAAATAAAACTAAAGACTGAAGCATTTTGGTTTGGGCTGGTAGAAAGCATGAACAGCAAAAAGTTCTGATAACACCACAACAGTCTGCCGTTCACACAATCACACAGTGATGCAATCCTTCTGGCTCAGGTGTGCTTTCACAACTATTATCTGAGGTGGGAAAGAATGATGTTGTACATAACAGAAGAGAAACAGCCAACACTCCAGCTCTGATACGACATGGTAGCAGCCAAAATAACTGGAAATCCAGACTCAGCTACACTTCCTTAATATAAGTAAAACATCTACTTTTAACTACTAGTGCCTTAGCTGCAAGTTTCAACCAAACTATTAAAACACTCCAAACTGGTAATTATATATTAAAGGATAAAAACCATCTCAGGAAATGGCACTATACTTTCATTTCAAATCAGAAAACTATGGGCCACATGAGATGGTTGTCTAATAGGAATGGGCTATTAGTTTATCCAGAGGTAATTACATCTGACATGAAGTGGAAATCAATCCAAATATCAGTCTCTCCGATTGTTTTCCACTTAATTTCTACACAAGTAGCAACCAGCCTTTATATCCTGGAGGCCCAAAAACAGGTGTGTTCATGAACACTCTTTACAGCACACCAACCAATATTTATGAACAGCGAGAGACATTTACACAAATATCAATACAGAGTAAACGGTTCCTCCAGCTGGTTCCAATATATTTCTGCTGAATAAATCTTAAAAACTGACTCATGAGCATTTTTTTGGGGAAATATGCTCCTGATTTAATTTATTCACATGGTCTTGAGTTGGAAAAGCAAACTAAAAATGAATAATATCTGCAACACTGAAATCGCAAGAAACTAAATTTTGATCGAATCGACCAAAAAATTGAAAAAGAATCAAATCAAAGCCTTAGAGCAGGCTGCACAGGGAGCATGCAGCTCTCAGCTTCTGTAATCTCCCACCACCCCTCAGCCCTCCATGGTCCTGGTTTATCTCACTGAACTAGCACAAAGTAGCAGAAAATTGTGATAATATCAGTGATATTAATCTGTTTTGAAGCTTTGAGCTCCAAAAGTCCCAAAAGAATTACTCTCTGTAAGCTAGAACAACACAAGATGTGTGGAGATTACAACCTGATCAAACCTGCTCCAGAACAATCTCCATCATTTCTGCTCATCACAGGACACACGACACACACGGGCATCACATCACAAAGAGCTGAGTCAGCTTTTTGGTTGTCTTGCAGCTAATGAGCTTCAACACAGCTGAAAACCTGAAGTGTTGATCCTCTGACCTTATCAAGACCCCAAACATTTCAAATCCACAGAGGCCACAAGCATCACACACACACACTTTGACTGAGCCCACTTGTGTCTCTTCATGCTGTCAAGTTTGTTTCTTTGGCGAGGAGAGACAAATCTGTGCCAGCCAGACACGAGCCCTGAATCCGAAATGTGACCAGGAGAAATCCCCAGGAAGAGCAGCTGTCAGCTGATGGCTACAGACAGATAGAGGAGGGCTCTCGAGGTGCCACATCAGAGACGTATTCATCACAGAGCCGCGTTTCAAATACCGACATAGTAAAAGAAACAGAAATATCTCCGCTGCCATCGCCCCCTCTATCAGCAGCTGACAGACAAATTACTGCCTTCAGTTAGCGACGTTGTCAGGCGCACTGGGAATGATGGACTTTCTGACTGGTTAAAGCTGTTTCCATGGTGCTTCCAAGGATGAATGTGACCAGTTATTCCCAATAAACACAGTTTAGCATGTTGTGATTCTCGGCAGAGTGCTTCTCCGTCACGCAGGCGGAGGCACGAGACCTCAGCATCTTGTAAGAGTCTGACCTTTGCGGAGTGACCTCCCCTCATTTTTCCCTTCTAATTCATTTGTTGTAAATGACTTCACAGCCAGGATGACCTTCGGACACCAGCGGATGAACTGGAGAAAGCACGCACGGCGTAATGAGCAGGGTGTGTGTGTGTATGTGTGTGTGTGTGCTAGACTGGCCTGCCTGCAGGATGACCGTTTGATGAGAGCAGCACGAGGATAATACGACAATAATTACCACGGTAATGACTGTTGAGCAAAACAAGTTTGTCTTTTTCCTCTGAAAAAAAAGCAAAATGACACAATTTTCATTTTCTGCCTTAAAACAAAAACAAAAGACAAAGTTCTGTTTGCACTGATGTGAAAAATGTTGTTAAAATAAAAGGAGTGTAATTTTTGGAACAACTCTGCACCCTGACTGTAGCTACACCAACAATAACTGCCCGGTGCCAAATATAAAAAAAATTAATCTGCTGTAAGCGCTCACTTTCTATTTTTCTGAGCTTTTCCACCACGACACACACTCCATACCTCCAGCTGCCGTCGGTCGTCCCGAGTTTGAAGTAGAAGCTCAGAGGAGATCGGCTTTTCTCTATCAGTGCTAATTTATGAAAGAAAATTTGCACAACTTACTTTTAATATCTTAACCCAACTTCAGCTTTACTCATTGTAATTTCTTATTTATTTTTTTTTTGTTTGGATCAGATTTGCTGAGTTTTAATGGTTAAATGTTGTAATTTTTTTGGTTTTTATGCCTTTTTTTGATTTCATATGTACAGCACATTGTGTCAGCTAAAGCTGGCGTTAAAGCACTTTGTAATAAACTGATGACGACGATGAGAAAAGGAACAAACACCTGTACCATTTTTCATTTTTTCCAAACAAACAAAAAAGGTACTTTTTTAGTTTTGTATTTTTGATTTTACTATACAAATGAGGTTTGGGGGGGGGGGGGGGGGGGGGGGGGGGGGGGGGGGGGGGGG
>JBAMHT010000004.1:1712831-1723041 GCA_037177075.1 Craterocephalus fluviatilis | reverse complement strand
TTCTTTTTTCCTCCCCTGTGCCACTGTTGGAATCTCGCTTTTCTCCAGTCCTCCAGTCCGGCTCTTCTTCTCTCCTCCGTCCATCCCAGAATCCTCCCTCTGCTTTACCTTTCAACCACTTCCTTTTTCTCGTCCTCATCTCCCCGATTTCAGTAATCATATTCCTTCTCCATCCATCACATCAAGTCTTCCTTCACCTCTCGCCTCTTCCATTCATTCATATTAAACATCCTGCCATCTGCTCTGTGCTCCCTCCTTCCTCCAGCCTCCCTCACCTGTCCCCCTCAGCCTCTCTGTCTTTCCATTGATCTTCTCTGTCAACTCCTCTCTCCATCCTTGATCTCTCCTCTTCATCTGTCCTGTCGTCTCCTCCTCCCTCGCTCAGAAGTCCATCACTCCTTTCCCCTTCACGTTTTCAATGTTAGGAATAATCCCTTCCTTCCTTTTTATTAGTCATATTCTTCCATCTCAGGATTTAATTCAATTGCCGCCTCACCTTCCCTCTTTTCCCTCACTTTTCATGCCTTTAGCCGGCGCTCTCACCTACAGGTCTCAGTCCTCAAGCAGAGCACAGCTCGTGGTGGAACCAGAGCTTTAATGAACACCTCGGATGCAACAGCCGACTCTAAAAATCCCCTCTGATGAAAGAAAAACTTCTTATCGTTTAAATTCCGCTGCCCATGAAGAACATTTGGTCTAAACTTGTAAAACAAATTTAAAAATCCACTCAACTATTTATTCTGCTCTTCAGCCAGTTCCTGATGTGACTTCATTTGGCAGAAATAAACAAAAACCATGAGTTGGTTCTTCCTGAGCTGAGAGACGATGGAGGCAAGTTCATTTAGCTTTTTTTTTGTTTTTTATTTCTGCTCTCCTGACCAACCAACACCAATCTGGGTAACAGCAGCATGTGCCAAAAGGCTGTTTTTGGCCAGCAAAGTGAATAATGTGAGGCTCTGCAGCTCCTGCAGCTCTGAAATCCAAAGGCAGGAAGCTGACAGGCATGAGGCGCAGGTGAGGTGAGCAGTCGGGCCGCGAGGGAAGCAGCTCTGACATGAACGTGCAGCGAGTCGTTACATTTTAAATCCAGTTACATGCTGCCAGGTGCATCTTTAATAAGAAGATCAGTTTAGCTTCGCTCCATCTATGGATCCCCTGATGCAGATGTCAAATCAGTTTTGCTTTTCAAGAGGCCGTCACTCACTTTTTTCCTCCTGTTGCAGGGGTGTCATAAACCTCTGAAAACAACTTTCCTCCCCTGCCACATCGACTCATGGCGAACCCTTACAGAGTCAGAGTCCACAAAGCCTGCCGGCAGCTACAAGTTTAAACATGATGGAGGAAATCAAACCTGCAACATCTGGCCAAGGTGTTCTGTTTAAAGCTCATTAATCTGTTTCCTGCTTATTCCTGCTCAGGGTGGCGGGGAAGCTAGAAGCTCTGCCAGCAGTTAGCAGGAGAGAACAAGCATCCTAAGAGGAATTAAGAGCAATGTGCCTGTCTGTGCAGGTCTCGGGACAGCGGGAGGAAGCCATAGAGAACACACACATGAATCGGCAAATTTATGCTCGGCGCTAAAGCTGTCGAATTAACAGTTTTTTTAAAAATATGCCATTAATGCACGCAGAAAGCAGGCCGTGGTTCAAAAGCAAAAACGAATACAGAACAGATTTTTAACACAAACAGCTCAGCTGCAAGATGGTTTCATAGACAAGACTGAAGTATTTTATGACTAAGTCAGAGGTCTACAACCTTTAGAAACCAATGGGCCAACTTTGCCCTCAGTGGAGCTAAATAAAACTTTTTTAGAGCCACCTATGCTACAATTTAATCAAGAAACCTTTTTTGATAAATAGCTAACAGTGGAACCATCATTTTATTTTTCTAGTATAGATTTTAAAATAACATAACATTGCAAAGAAAAGATTTTTCTCTATATTATAGATATTTGTGGAAAATGCTGTGTTTTTCTTAAAAAGTCTGTAATTTCGAAACTAATGTCTGGAAAAATAGATCTAAAAGAATATTACTGACAGTTTTAGAGTCATGTTGTGGAAATTCAGTCCAATTTTTTTATTTAAAACTGGTAAAACCTGCATTTGTCACAATGTGTAGATGAAAAAATGTTAGATGGATCTTAATCATTTGTGTTATTAAAAAAGCTACTGTGGAAGGTCCAAAGAGCCACTTGTGGCCACAGGACCACAGGCTGCAGACGCCTGAACTAAGTTCTCCAAATTCAGCTTAGATCTTTTTTGTTAGAAACACATCACGCCCTGGAATAGCATCGGGTTCTTCAGCCCCCTAAATAAGGACCGAATGTTATATTCACAGTGTTGCACATCTGCTTCTTTACCGATGAGCAAAGTAAAATCCAGATGTGAACTCGCACCTTGTCCCTCCACAACCCGGCCAAACGCCCCACTTCCTGCACCCTGGCCTTCGTGTGGAGGCAGCTTTGAAACTTGGCACCCAGTTAAAGCTTTTCACAGTCCCACTCCTCATCCGGCAGCATCTCTGCGCCACAGCAGCAGCAGCAGCAGCAGCAGCAGGGAACAAGTAGGTCCAACAAAAACTGCTGAAAGGACTAAAAGAACACAATTAAAGTCTGAAAGGTTCAACTGGACTCTTTATTATCCTGAGTACCGACTGGAGGCCTCCTTCCCTCCTTCCCTCTGACTGGAGCAGGGAGATGTAGAGGAGGTGATGATAGTCGGCTCCTCTGCTTGCTATGCTTTCTATTTATGGATTCAGCCAGCGTGCTTTGATAAGTTGCGCTCCTGGATCCTTCCCCCGTCCGTCCTTCGCTTACTTTAGTCATATGTAATTATACAATGAGCTACACTTTAATTTGTTACGTAACATCGGGCTTGCTAATTGGCCTGATCTGCATGTGTGAGCGTGTGCGAACACTTGTGTGGCTCTGCATGCAAATATGAGGCTGGTGGGGCCCGGCACAGGTAATACACAGCAGCCGTGTGTTTGTAGGTGTGTGTGTGTGACTTTTCAGTTTTAAACTGTGAATCAGGTCTCCTGATGGGCCCCGTCAGACCTGGCATTAAGGCAGCGTGCTGCTCGCACACATACACACGGGGATTTTCTACGTGGTGATGAGCCGGTCTATCATCTCATCCACGTGCATCATCGTGTGTGTTGCTTTGTGTGTGTCTGCGTGTTAGAAAAGGTGAGGATGCCTAGGAGTGCAGCTGAAGCTTCCAATTCTTACCATGTGACCAATGGAAGTCGATGCATATGCATGCATGAATACACACACGTGTCTCTTGTGGTGTTTCGTCATGACAGAGGGAGGAAGACAGATTGCCATGGAAACAATGCTTGTAGGCAAGCAGTGTGTGGTTTGTTGCAGCTGCAGGTTACAGGTTAAAAAGCAGTTTTGTTTGCTTTAGTCTGAGAAAAAAAGACTTTTGTGGTTTGTTTTAATGATAAAGATGCACAGGAACTACTTCGGATGTTTGGATCCTGATTTACGTAGATTTAATTTCATCCTGCGGCAGAGCGACCAGTTCAGAGACGGCCGGACACACAACGGGCTCCTGCAGCAGGTCATTTGGTCCCCACAGAGCCAGTAAGACTGGGATTAATGAAGAGGCACTGAAGCTTTAATCCATGCAGGAAATGTTGCTCCGAGCTGCTTTTCCAGTTTACCTGCTGTGCATCTTCATTGTGTAACAGTAAAACACATCACAACTATAAACCCTCATTAAATGATCATAAATAATGATCAAATTAAGGAATAACGGTGTTTTTACCAGGGAAACAAACCCTTACCCACTACAACTTTTGCTGCAACTCGACATCAAAGCTGCAGGAAATCTTTGTGTGTTTTACAGTGCAAAAGTTCCAAAACAGCAACACAAAATCCTGGAGCTTCTAAGCACATCAATGTCATCTGGTTTCTCTATAAAGTTGAGCCGACTTGTGTATTTCTCATACTAAAGATGAAGTTGCCCTCCTTCTTTTTCCTTCTGCTTTTGAACAACAAGATGGGTGACGCTGCTTTTTTAAAAAAGCAACCAGCATTAAATGTAATGAGCTGTACAGCCCGTGGCTGAATTCCACTGATGAATAGAATAGAAGATGCATTTTTCTGTTTTAACTCTCCACAGCAGAAGGCGGCTCTCTGTGACCTGCACAAGTCAACCTGACCGAAACCTTTCTGACTCATGTCGATGTGTCGTTTTCATTCTGTTTTTGCACTTCTGTCATTGTTTTAAATCATAGCAAGAAAAGAACAGAAAGAAAACAAACTCCCCTTTGGTTGTACGTTTCCTGGAAAACAGTGAGAGTTCATGAACAAGGCTCACTGATTTATCTTCTATTCATTTAGTCTTGTTGCATTTCGTTGTCATTGAAGTTTTCTGTCAGAGTCCAAAACTTCAAATCAACCTCATCCCGATCTTTTATCAAGTCCTAATCTGATAAAAAAAACCTGGCACTCGCCTCCATTTTAGGTCTTAATGTAGAGAAGGAAAAAATATATATTTTTAGAAAAACTATTTTCTAAAAATGAGTGAATAATCACGTACATTAATCGTGATTTCAATATCAATTAAATAATCGTGATTATTATTTTTTCCATAATTGTTCAACCGTACTTCTAATGCAAGCTAAATTAAAGCCGGGGTGTTAGGAGGATGATACATGTACAGATCTAGTTCCTACAACCCGGGAGGCGACCCCACGTGGACCCCAGGTCAGGAACCCTTGATCTGATGGATGAGTGAAGCAGCACGATGAAGATGTGACTGAAATAGCCCCGTCACTCAGTCTCTGCTCAGAATCTAACGGCCACCCAACCGCTAGCAGGAAGCAGAGATCTCAGACTCTGATTATCATCAGGGAGCATCTTATCAGCCATCGCTGATGACGATGAAGAAGCAAAATGGCCATTTCCACCTCCATGTCCATTTTCCTTCCCCTGGGGGATATTTAAGGGGACTGTATATCGGATAAATCCACACACTACCACACTTACAACACTACAGGCTGCTGCTCACTGGGAGTAAACTCTCCCATCCAGTCTGCCATCTTTCCCTGAACAAGCACCTCTAGTCACCTCATCTTGAAAGCAAGTATCCAAGAGGGGAAAAGGTTGAGTTGTAAATTAAATAAATATCAAAACCCTATTTGCATGAAATTCGAAACATAAGGTTCACATGCTAGTAGTGCTGTTAAATGACTGTAAAAAGACAGAATGACACACACACACACCAGCAAGTTGCTACAAAGCAGAGCTCAGGCTCATTAGCCTGCCTGTATGCCACCTGTGTGTGTTGGTTTAATTAGCCAGGAAGACATCAGGCAGACGCAAGTCGACTTCCTTTGATCTGACACTGTTAAGCGCTTCCCAGTGACTCACTCAGGGGCAAGAACACACACCTTCGCAGCAGTGATGACAACTGCAGGCTTTTCGGCGACATCTGTAGTCAACATGCATGGATGGACACGCACAACGCGGCATGTAGGTGTGTCTACATTTGGGTTTTGGTAATGTGACGGCAGACTTGTAATCACAGATCACAGAGCTACACACACTTACTGAACCAGAGTGTGTTGATATGTGCAGCGGGTCAAAGTGGAGCTCTTCACGCTTCAGAGTTGAAGTGATATTAATGAGCAAAGATGGTAAGAACACAAGGAGAGATGGTCAGAGAAGAAAGGATTTTTAAAAAATAAAGGGAGAGACGAGAACTTTAAACAAGGATTTCCTCGTCTGTGCTTGTTTCCTTTTCAGCTTTCAGCAGTCGTGTGTGTTTTAATATAACAATTACGACTTTATACTTCATGTAACATATAATGTCACGAGCACCACAGACTGTCATCTAAATAAGTAAACATGAATTCAGAAATACTGAAGGGAAGAAATTCCTTCTGGGTCCTCATTCTCGCTTCAACATAATAAGAATATTATTATTACTATTATTATTATATTATTATTATCGTTGTTTTTATTATTATTATTACTATAATTATTTTAAGCAGAGGAAGAAGAATACATTTTATTTGTTTTTCCCTTTATATTGCAGGGAATCACAAAGTGCCACAGAGAGCCGTGGTAAAAACTAATAATAAAAGAGAGAAGATAAAAGTTTAAATTCATCAGGTAGTCGAGTTTTGCTAAAAACAATTACGAAACTTATTACATAAATAAAAAATAAAAAGGATAAAGATAAAAGATCAGATATTTAAGGTTCAAGTTTAAACTGACTCTGCTTTTCTCCCAGCCTTGTTCCTTTTCATTTTATCTTCAACTTGTGTGGGATTTGGTAGATTGTTTCACCCATTGTTGATCCTGCTGGTAAACAACTTTCCACTGCCATGGATGCTCGTCATAAAAGATCTTGGAAAAGTGTGTGATGTATGTTGGAGAAAGCCCTTAAACAGAAATAAGCCAGAAACAGAAAACAGCCTCAGTATGTTTCTGACCAAACTGAGCGCTGACTCCATACATGGGTGAAGCAGTTCTGACAAATCCAACATTATTCTCAAAATGGTCAGACCAATTCAACCAGAAATGGTCCAAAACATCGCTGTGAGATGTTTAATAACTTCCATTTGATACCACAGTTCCTGAGTGTAATCACCGAGTGGCTTTCCATCTCACAGCAAACAATAAACGTTCCTTTACACTTTGTTCCTGTTTCAGACGAGTAGCTTCAGGGTAGAGTCTCAGTCATTTCAAACTTTGATCCGTATCAGCTTAAGTAACTTTTAATGAAGCGGGTTTGTGAAATCCTCCCCGTCTCTCTCCTGCCCATTCCTATGAAACTTAAATTGATGTGGTCTTCTACGTCCATTAAGTAGCTATTAGCCTTGTGGAGCTCATTACAGAGTCCGCTTGCAGGCAAATGACAAAAAACATCAAATCTTGCGAGTAAAAAAAGCCGAGCGAGCGAGAACGTCAGGCAGCGAGACAGAGCGCTCCGGCTGAAACCAAAGGACAGGAGACGGATGCTCTGAGTCAGCTGCTGTGTGAGGTCCTGTCAGCTGGCCGTGTCAAAATGTCACCATGAAATTCCTGCGTCAAGACAGTCAAAAGCATGTCAAAACAGACCATTTCAACCTCTTCTTAAATTATTTCTCTGCAAATAAAGGATTGAAAGATTTTTAGCCAGATCTGAAGGATCTGAAAGTTTCTGAAAGAGTAATGGCTGAAACACTTGACAAATGGTCCCGTTAATATCATAAGAGACAGATATATTAACAAGTGGAAAAGAGAGGAAATTAGGGACATGAAGAAAGAAAAGTAGATAGAACATATTCTTACATGTCCAACGTGAAAAATGGTCCACTAACAGCCTGTCCACACTAATATATATCATCATGTCTTTCCTTCAGTGAAATGGAGAAAGATTCATACGGAGAGAGGAAAAATAAGGCTGATAGCTATCTGACAGCCGCCGCAAGAAGAGAAACTGAGCCGAAAATTTAATAAACTGTTCATTTACTGAATTTGTTTTCTTCCACTCCTTCGAAATGACAGAATACACAAACAGATTTTTGGGAAACAGTTTGTTTAGCGAGTGCAATCAAAGCTGTGAGGATTAATGCAGAAAGACGGTGAAGGTAAACAGAAAGTGGGACAAGAATAGAAAAATAGGAAGAAATAAAAGCTCAACGTGCGCTTTATTTGACTCGAATGCGATGGTAAAATGACGTAAAATAACTGGAGTGAACTGTCATACGCTATGACAGCTTAAGAGATGCAACAGAAATCAGAGGTAAACCTAATTAGATAAATCAATCAAAATAAGGAAAATGCTGCAACACACTTAACCCACGACTCTGCAAGAAAATGAACAGCTTCCAGTATGGACAAAATAAAACAATCTCAGATGAAAACAGAGGAGATCAGAGACGACACATGCAGTCAAACTCTTTGCATCTTTGTTTTTGTTTTTTTCAAGTATATAAAATCCTAAAGATAGACCATGAATGTTGTGGAATGGATAACACACGTCAGACAGATCCATGTTCTGATGTAAGGCCAGTGAAGTGTGTGCATGTGTGTGTACTGTATGTTTAATGTGTGACTAGAAAAACAAAAGTCACAGCTACACTGTTATAGTCCTGCACAGCGAAACATTCTAACAGCTACAATCACGCCAACAGCACAGCGTAAGCAGAGGAAGGCCTTCAGAATGGCAGAAACACACACTTCACACACTTCTTTTACAAAGTTAACAGAGACCAAGGCAAGATAGATGTGTCTATAGAGCACATTTCATGTACAGGACAATTCCAGGTGATTTACATTAGAGCAGGGGTCTCAAAGTTTTGGTAGCTGAGGGCCACTTTAGGAACCAAAGGATGGACTGGGGGCCGCCAAAGGGGAATAAAAGGAAACACGGAAAAATCCCGTTTGTAATCGTTTTAATGATCAGGTTGCACTTCCACACCAAAACATAAAAACAAGCAAACATCCTCTGCCCATCCCTAAACCTTCACTCTAACAGCCCAATTTCCAACTCCTGATCCTCCATCTCATAAGAAACAAGGAAACATTTCTAGAGGAAGTTTTGTTGTGCATTTGATATAAAAAACAAAAAAGAAAAGATACTAATAACATAATTTCTAAGAAATCTAGTCTACAGTTGGATTAAAAGACTAAAACTGAAAATTCATTTGAGGGCTGCCAGAACTGTTATCGCGGGCCGCCATTGGCCCCCGGGCCGCACTTTGAGAACCTATGCATTAGAGGAAAGTACATTTAAAGAAAATAAACTTTTAGAAAGGAATGAAATAAAATGAATTACCAACAGAAACACAGTTTTTAATAATAGTCCACATTTCTCTGTAAGCAATGATTTTGTTACACACTGCACCTTTAAGGAACAGCCATTAGGATTTGACCATAATCTGAAAACAAAAGAAACAAAGGTTAGAAGAAGCGTGTCTGACTGGGAAACGTTGGAAACCAACAGGAGAAACCAAACAAGCTGAGCTCAGCGGGACCTGGGAGGAGAGGAAATAAAACGACATGAGGAAAATAACTGCAGTAATCTAAAGTTTCAGATAATCCAAATGGTTAACGGGAGCAGGAGACGGCTGTGAGACGCAGCAGTACAGCCTGTCTCCGCCTCTGCTCCCTAACTAACGCAGCTGTCATGGTAACCAGCATGGCTGTCCTGACAACAAGCGTGGTGTGTCATCCTGCTCAGCGCTGTCTGGAGACAATCTGTCTGGGCATGACACGTCTCATAAACACACACACACACTGGCAAATGATACACAAGCAGACACACGCTGTGGTTCAATGACACAAACAAACACACGTGTGTACAGTACGCACAAAGTAAAACACAGAAACGCTCACACACGCGGTGAATAATACAGGAACACAAGTAGCACCAAGTACATCAAACAGACTCACTCGGAAGAAATCATCAACATCTGCACAAAACACACACACACACACACACACATAGTGGCTGGCATTTCCAGTGTGTTTTAAGGAGGACTCACACACATCCATGTATGGAGGCAGTGAAAGGACAAATACACACAAAATACAACACGTGCACACGATGATGTGCACAACCAACACTGACAAATGTCACTTCCCATGTGTGCTTCCCTTTGATCTCCCTGTCACACACACATGTGCACACACACACACACGTGCAGCTACAGCGGCACATGCGTCCTCTGCTGCTGACGCTGAGTGTGTGTAGACATGGAGACACACGCAATAAATGAATACAAGAGCGACAAATTCCTGCTCTCTCATAAGGACAGCCCGTCGGTGGTCATGTGATCTAATCAGAGTTGATGTGTTGCTGCAGAGGGCCCGCCGGACTGCCCATCAGTCACACACACCCACGAAAAACAACACAGATCCTCTCTTGGGGGGTAGAAACACACAAATACACTTGTATTCTTTCATATTTCCTTATAATGGGAGTATACTAACTACTTTGCTCAACATTTATTATTCTTTATTATTATTATTATTTATTACCATTATTATTATCATCATCATGATTATTATCATTATTAGGGGTCCAAGCCCGCGGAGCAGCGCAGGAACCGCGTTGCTTTGTGCAACGCGGTTCCCAGCACTCCAGCGTGCTGGAACCCTATTGTTTTTGTTCCGTTTATTATTCTTATTATTATTATTATTATTATTCCGACGCTAAAAGTCATTGGGCAGCCCATACTGTACACGCCACAGCGGTGGCATTGGGAG
>JBAMHT010000004.1:1647973-1659068 GCA_037177075.1 Craterocephalus fluviatilis | reverse complement strand
CAAAACAACAAGGGTGCCCAAATTTATGCACCTGCGTATTTTCATTTAAGTAATTGTTGCACATTTTCTGTAAATCTGATAAACTTCATTTCACTTCTCAAATATCGCTGTGTTTGTCTGCTATATTATATATTTAACTGAAATTGATGACCCAAACAACCAATGATTTATAAAGAAAAATCTTAAAAATAATCAGGCGTGCCCAAACTTTTGCATATGACTGTATATATATATTATAAGGACCAGGAGGTTTTTGTATGTATGATATCAACATGAATATTATTTAGAATGTACATGCTAGTGTACAGAATGTTGACCAGAAGTATAAACACACAGAAATGGTGCTATTCTGCTAAAACATTCATTTAACATCATTTTAGGCCGTCGCCATGGCGACTGGGAACATCATGTCAAATTCAAATTTATTTATAAAGCGTTTTTTCAAGCAGGATTGTAAATCAAAGAGCTGAAAAGAGCTTCTCAAAACAAAAACAAAAGAATGTAAAAGAAAATTACATTCTTATTTTTAATTTATTTTTAGTTATTTTAAAATAATATAAAAAATAACATTAAAATAATAATGAAAACTAGATAGTTAAAATAGATGGTTAAAAAGTCAAAGAGAGAGGAAATGCAAGAGG
The DNA here is from genome assembly GCA_037177075.1 of Craterocephalus fluviatilis. NCBI lineage: Eukaryota > Metazoa > Chordata > Actinopteri > Atheriniformes > Atherinidae > Craterocephalus > Craterocephalus fluviatilis. The sequence goes on along the minus strand of JBAMHT010000004.1, from coordinate 1,658,427 downwards.
TGACATATAGGAAAGGAGAAAAAGATGACAAACATGTAGAAACATTTACTGTAGATTCAACACACTTTTAAAAAAAATCAAATTCAGCAAATTTCTTCTCATGATCTAAAAATGTTTTGGATCAAACCAGAAACATGGATGATCATTCTTTCACCAGCATTGTACAGTTGGTCAAAAGCTGTTTCTCTTACATGAATCTCAATCCTGATGAAAATGAAACCCAAATACACAAACCTCATTTCCACTCACATTCTTATCCATGATTGGATGTAAACACTCCTGTTATATCACAGCTTAGCACACTTATTAATGAAAGCAACAATCACTGATTCATCACATGCAACATAATATTCAGGAATCAGAACAAAGGAAAACAGATCCTGGAGATGCAACAGATTCAGAACAGCAAGTTATTCCTCATCTGTGGCCTAATGGTCCACCAATTGGGGCCTATTGTGAACAGATGGTGCCAAAACTTGCAATAATATTAAGAAAAAAGGGAAAAAAAACTCATCTGGACTATTTGTACTTAAACTAAGAGGTTTTGTTCTGCTTCCCTTGTTAAGGAGTTGGACTTTGCAGAGATGTTTCCATATTGTGTCATCTGAGGTTTACAGTTACACCTTCATCATTCTAAAGGGATATTCGTCTTCCTCTGTTTTCCTTATTTATTTGTAGGCTAGTCTGAAACTTTTTTCACTGCCTTTGTCACTGGTGCCAGACCTGGGGGAAATCTGGACTAGCAGCAAGCATCAACCAGGCTAGGGAGCACTCTGTAGCCAGTACACCAAATAACCATTGGATCATAGAGAGGAAACAGATTTCTACGCCTTTCTCAGGCCAGAACTTGTTTATTTCTGAGCTGCACTCGCAATACGTAGCATATTTACCAAAGAAATACACTCAGGCATTTTCCTTAGTGCTCATTATCTGAAAAAAAGCAAAATACAAAAACATTCACAGACAAAATAAGAGAAAAATAATTAACTATTAACTATCAAAAAAGTGTGTGTATTTCATGAAAGAAAGTAAAAGTACCAATTAAGAACACATTTTTAATAGAAATTGAATAATTGAAGAAAAAAAAGGAAACAAAGAAAATGCAAGAGATAAGTTAATTATTAGTTGTTTTTATAAAAGGCGGCCAATAGAAAAGGTTTCAACCCTGATTTAAAACTGCTAAGAGTTTCAGCAGACCTGCAGCTTTCTGGGAGTTTGTTCCACATGTGCGGAGCAAAAAAACTGAACGCTGCCTCTCCGTGTTTAGTTTTGACTCTGGGAACTGAAAGTAGACCTGACCCTGATGACCTTTTGTCATCCTTTCACATCCTTTTGTCACAAATACTAAAAAAACACCAGTAATCAGTAATCCAGCATTTGCAAGTGTCAGTAACATGTATGATAAGAATAATGTACCTTGTAAGTAATCTAAAAAACCCGGGGTATTATTTGAATTTTGTACATTAATCTGTCCTTTGATCATAACAAAGTGAAGCTTGGCCAACATGACAACATGGGTGCATTTGTTACACAGAACTGAAATGCAATAAATCACAGACGTTATTAATCCAGAGGTTATTCTTCTTTCTCAAATCAAACATTCAGCTTGGCTCTTTATACAAATTAGTCATGTGCAGATTGTTAGGGTGGGGCTGAATTATGGAGTTAAGGTCCTGGTACTGCAGCACATAGTCTTTAGAAAACACACACCAAAGGCTCAAGCTTGGAAACTCGCCACTACAAGGTTAGTGTCATTTATGGAAGCAGACAATTTATGGAAGCAGACATACTTCTTGTCTTCCATTTTTGTCATTTCCAAATGCTCTCGTCTGTATGCTTTTAGCCTTGAGGTTATCCATCACATTTAAAGCTTAAACATGGAACCAAAGCTAAAACATTCACCATGTCTAGACCCAGAAAATGATATCTTAAGTTATAGCTTTATTGATTTTGAAATGTTTTAAGATCCAGAGCTAATTCAGACTCAAAAACGCTCAGGAAGGAAGTTTTATTGATAAATGTCTGATGTGAAGTTGTACAACTTTTTGCAAGTCCCATTTGTCTGGCATAAGGCTGCATTTGGGACCCAGGAACAATCCTATAAAGATCAATATTTTCTAAATTCTGTGATAAATGTGTTCTTGGAAAAACATGAAAGTATTTCTGAAATAAACAGTTGATACAATCATAATAGCAAAAAATTGCCTCTAGTAAACTTGGTGTTATTAGAGGGCAGGAGTAAGGGATCTCTTTGTTACAATACAGGGGAAAGCTCAACATATGCACTATTAAGTATAAAAAGATTAAGGCAAAAAATAATAAATTTACTGAATGATTTTATTTTATTTTTTCTCCTCAAGATATGTTGGTCAGCTCATTATCAACCAATGACTCTTTCCCTCATCCACACCTCCCTTTGGACGTATACTGCTTCATCACCAGCCCAAGTTCCTTCATTGTTACCTCATTCCAGATCACCAACATCTTCATCCTCCTCCCGCTGTGTGTCTACATCCTCCACTATGGCCTCCAACAACACCGACTACATTCCTCCTCATCAGCATCACTGAGCCACTTTGACTGCTTCACTTACCACATAGTTACAATAGAGCTGATCGGCGTCTTTGGGTGTTTCCTCTCCTGTTGGGGCATCTTTGGACATCATTTAAGGTTATTCTATGTCGGATTTTATCTTTTTTCTTTCACTAATTGTGGACAGGTGTTGTTTAATTCCCTGACCTGTGTTGAGCGTTACCTGGCTGTTGTTCATCCCATCACCTACCTGAGTTTGAGAAATGAGAGAGGCATTAAAATCAGAAATATAAGTATTGGTTGTTCCTGGTTAATTTGCTTTGTAATGATCAGTTTATTGATGGAAAATTATTTTGTCTTTGTGAATGTCAGCATCTTGATATTGTCTTTGATAACCGTGTCCTTCTGTAGTCTGTCTATTCTTTGCATTTTGATTCGTCCAGCTCCAGGGGAACAATGCTGGGGCCGAGCGGGGGTTGACCAATCAAAGCAGAGGGCGTTCTATACCATTGTCCTCATACTGGGAGTGCTGGTTGTGAGGTTTGCCTGGGGTATAGCTTGGACTGTGGTGTTTGTGTCCAAAAAAGAACTGAACTGCAACGTGTTGCTGTCTGATGTCTGGTTTAATCTGCCCTCCAGTCTGGTGGCACCATTGCTCTTCCTGCACAGAACAGAAAAATTAATGTGCTGCAATAAAAAAACATAATGCAATGCGAGCTGAATGAGCTTGAAATGTGTCAGAGGGTGACTGAAGAAGTTTCTGCCTACAAGACGTTAACTCATATCCTTACTCTAGATACAGTAACTTATATAACTAATTTTATTCTGATCGTTTGTCGTTTTATTTAACGAACATATACATGTAGTGTTTATATTAAGTCTTTTTGCATGTATTTTTTTACATATAGGTGTTGCGTAAGTGTAACACACAATTCTTGTAAAAGCAAATAAAATCTGTTATCCCTATTATTGATTCTGTTTCATTTCAGAATATGTAAAAACAGTAATGCAACACAAGATTATGGTCCCAGTGGGAAAAATATACATCTATGTGACACCCCATGCTACACTTGAATAACAGTTTTTCTGCTGCCATATATAAAGATAATAAATGAGTCCTGAAAAATCGCCCATCAACTTATCATGTATTTTCATATATGACTAGATAACTATGACTTTCTTAGAATGACGTATGAGAGAAAGATGAATTAAAAAGTTGAACTGATAAAAATAAAGATGATAATGTAGCGGTCTTAACCTTTTGAAGCTCAACCCAAAAGAAAAATGGGGAAAATAATTGATGTATATTAACTGTAGTCCCTTATTGTTATTGTTGTAACCACCACAAGGCAGAAGACAAATGTCAGAATTGTATACAACACTTTATACAAGAAAATGATACAAAAGGTGTCAGAAACTTGACAGGTCATATACAACATACACAGCATTAAAGATTAGTAATCTGCAACAATTCAGCGACCTGTCCAGGGTGCACCCTCTCGTCTGATAACTGCAGGAATAAGTGGTACGGGAAACTGATGGATGGATCATCAATAAATAAAAATTAGAGGAGCACAGATTTACAAGCAGTGATTAAATGTAAACGATAAACAGAGAAAGGAATGACGGGACTAGTATTACTGTCACAAGGTGCACTGAGTAGATGCTGTCAGAAACTGGAAAGTGTCCCACTAGCTTGGTTTTAGCAGGGTTTTAGTGTGTGTCTTTGTTTGCTTGTGCATGTTTTTAACTGGTTTTACATTCCAAGCTAGTGGGAGCTTTAATGAACTGATCGGCAGCACCTGCAGAAGGACTCTTCCCCTGCTAATCAGGAACAGCTGTATTTAAGCCGGTATGCAGGCAACAGGAAGGAAGGGAAAGACTTAGACCACAGGTGAGGAGAGGCAGCAGTGCAGGAGGGGTGCCGGTGATCCCGGGGGAAGGCCTACAGACTGAGAAGGGGCCGACGGAGAGAGCCGGATGAGAAAGGAAGTCGCTGGACGTGGAGGCTGACGAGACCGACTACCACTGAGGCCTTTTAAACTCCCTCCTTTTTAACTGATGTTTTAGGACTTTTTAGTTGTTATTTTTTAGGGTTTGTATTACTTTTATTTATTTTAATTTCTTTTAATAAAGTTTTTAACACTGCCTTCCTGTATCCCATCCTTCCAGCAGCGCCCGGGATCTTTTTAAGCAACTTCTTGGCCGTGACATTACAGGGAACGCATGTAATTTGTACAATTACAGAAGTCGTCTATGATGTTAATCCCCTGCGAATCGGCCATGTCGGTGATTTGCAATGTAATAATTCCCTGCTAATTACCTACCATAATTTGCTGAACATCGAGGTCCTCTGATAATACTAATCCAATGCGAATAGGCATCTCTGTGATTTGGACAGAAATGGGCGGGATGACGTAGATTATGCAGTATTTACTTCTGGCATCCAAGCTCTTAATTTTCTTTATGGTGAAAAATGGAGGCTTCCCTGGAATGTTTTGATAACTTTTTGGGTCCCAGACCAGCAAGACCCCATCAGCCCGTAACGTTGTTTGGCAGGAAAAGACTGAAACGGAGTGGCGTAAAGTGCAAATGGTGGATCACTTCATGGCTTGCCGTGTGCGGTAAGAATATGTTCCTGTTAGTAGTTTAGTGCCCAAGGTTATTACAATTTTCTTTTATAGCAACCATTTAAATTTATAGATTAAAAATGCAAATAAGATTCCATACAACAATACTTCAGAAGTACTTCAAAAATAAACAACATCCAACAAAGTTAAGGCTGTTTCGTGGCACATTTTTTGGTATGTGAACCTCTGATTTATGGAAAGAAGGGATCCACAGCTTTTTGGAAGCTGCATGATTGGGTCCTCGTGAAAAATAGGTTGGGAACCACTGGCATAGAAGACTGCATAGGCCACATTGATGCTCTGGCAGTTATTTATCAGGTTACCTATTTTTATTTGTGACAGTGTTTTCTTAATGCAAATAAGCCATATTTGAATTGCAGTTCAGTTTGGAGGAGATTTTCAGACATTACTCACAAGACACAGAGAGACATATACAGAGGCAAAAACTGGTAAGGGAGGCGTTCAGTTAATAGTTTATTATTATTGTTATGATTATTATTATTACTATTACCATTATTACTATTTTTTTTAAATGCATAAGGTGAAGACTGTTGGTATGCAAAAATATATAATTTTTTGTTTGGATACTTCAAAATTTCATATAGTTTTTATGAAAAAATCTGAACTTGTTTGTCATATTACAACCAGCCAGTTGTTATACTTTTATTTAAAGATAGATAAATAGATAGATAGATAGATAGATAGATAGATAGACAGATCACACTCTATATGCTATCACACAATAAACAACAGTAACATTGTGTACATGTTTTTCTTTTTTTTACTGTAGGTAGTACAGTGGAACTTATACTACCCTGTACATATTTCGGTATTACCTAAGTCTCAAGCCAATACTCGATGGTGTAAAAACAACTGTGCATGAAAAACAGGTATCAAAAAGTAATGGATATTTTTATTTCCATAGAATGGAAACCAAATAAGAGTAAGCAAGTTGTACTACAAGTTCTCCTGAGCCAATTACGTATTTATTTAACAACTTCAAGCACTTGTTTCATATAATCAAGTTATAACACACACATTGAATTTATGTAAATAAAATGCTTTGACAAAGTCTTTTTGCCTGGACCTTGTTCACATAATGTCTATCGCTCTGTCCATTGCAATGAAACATCATAAAACTCTGGTTGTCTTTTCTACTGAACAGCAATAAATTATTCTCACATGCATTAGTTTAAACTTGTATTCTACCAGTGCTGTCAAGATTCTTCATGACTAATTATGGAGTCATTTTTCCACATCGAGGGTTGTGTTATTTGTATGTGCATCTATTTAACTGCACATGCAGCTCATGCTATAATTAGACGAGAAGAGGTTCTTATCTAATTTTCCACCATCAAAAAGAAAATTGTGTGTCAAGTGACTTGACAATTGTGATATTCCACAGTCATCAACAGCCTCCATCATTGTTGCTTAGTCACGTTTATTTCTGTTCCAGATATGAAGTCCAGTCATGAATGACTCCAGTCTTCCTACGAACCTTCCAATCATGAGCTATAACTCCACTTCAGACAAGCTTTGCTTTATGTTCTATGCAAACTCCATGTTTTTTCCTGTATTCACTATCACCACCATCATACTCCTCCTTCCTCTCAGCATTATCACCCTCTATCTTGGTTACCAACAATGGCAACAAAGGCGCTCCACCTCCTCAGGAGCAACAATGAGCCACTCCGACTGCTTCACCTACAACATGGCCATTGTGGAGCTGTTTGGCATGGCTGGATGCATCCTCTGCATAGGCGCTATCTACAGTAATCAGCTGAAGATAATGCTACAAGTCGGCCTCTCTCTTTACTCCTTCACCGCTTTTGGAGAGCTTTTCCTTCACATCTTGACGTGCTTGGAGCGCTACCTGGCTGTTGTACATCCCATCACCTACCTGAGCCTGAAAAAAGAACGAGGGAACAGAGTCAGGAACGTCATCGTTGGCTGTGTCTGGCTGCTTTCTTGTATCATAGCATGCTTGATAAGGAGGGAAGAATTTCTCATTGTTTTGAATTTCCTCATATTGATCCTCGCTGTTATGATCACCTCCTTCTGCAGCGTTTCTGTTCTCATTGTTTTAACTCACCCAGGTCCAGGGGGACAGCTCAGGGTCAGGCAGAGGATTGACCAATCGAAGCGGAGGGCATTCTACACCATTGTGGCCATACTGGGAGTGCTGGTTGTGAGGTTTGTTTGGGGTCTCATCTGGACCGTATTGTTTGTCTCAGAAAACAAATTAATTTGTTTTATCTTGGCTTGTGAGATTTGGTTTCACTTGCCCAGTGGTTTGGTGTTGCCACTGTTGTACCTACACAGACAAGGTAAATTAAACTTCTTTCCTGCATGCTTTAGTTTTCATTGACCAGATGGCAGCCGAGAGATATAATGATAGACAGAAAGAGCTCCGACGGCTCCGAGCTCTATGACTATTTTTAATCCTAAAAATAAGGGCCAGGTTAAGGAAAAACGAATTTATCCTTTAATATGTAATTATTTATCCATTTTTTCTATGTAATGTTTTCAATGGAGAGACTACATTTAGCTTAACATATAAGTTCAACTCTACATTGTTTACCTTTAAGCTTGAATTTCTAAACTTGATAATGTTTTTATTATGTTCTTTCTCCATTTCTCTTTTTTTATTTTAATTTGACACGCTGCTCTAATACTTTCAATGTTTTTTTTAATTTTCTACAACATGAGACATGTTGCACAAATAAACTTGCCTTGCCTGATATTAATGTTTTAAAACTACTACTGCTAAGTTTTCACTCTATAATTTATATCTTAGATTAAGGTGAAACAGAGTTGTGATGTGTTTAAAACCTAAATAAAACAAGTTAGCTTCTATGTTCTATGTACTTAAACAGATTAAAAAAGCAACAACATTGACCTACAATTAAACATAAATAAGAATTTGTTCTCAATGCTTTATCTGGCAATTTTTTGTTTGTTTTTTTAGTCCGACCGTACTTCAACAACTTTCTGTGTAAAGATATATTCTTATTTATAAGTTTGTCCTTGTCTTTCCATATAATCTGCTCAATCTGCATCTGATAATCATTAACGGAAGTATATGGCAAAATCTCAAACTGTAATTCTCCCCTGTTGCTGAATATTATTTCTGTTTCATACGGTTTATTTTTTTACTTAATATGTTTGACCATTGAAGTTGTTTTCTCACCATATGCAAATGCTGAAAATATTTAGTAAGCATCCTAAGTTACAGAGTTAATATTATTTTATCTTAAGCTAATGATCATGATTAAAGTGCTGTAAAGAATTATGTGAATGTTTTCATTTGTTGACCTTACATGGTTTTATTCCAACATTTTTCATTTGATTTATTTCCTGACAGAAACACGGAAAAGTAATAACTCAATTCAAACTGCAGTCACAGATGGGATTAATACATCTACACATATTCTGTCAGTGCACTCAACAGATATTTGAATGCATGCAAATCTTTTCACGATATATCAGTTGTGTTCACTTTTCACCCCAATGCACACATAAACAACTACTGAAGATTCTAGAATTGATTGTGTTTACCTACTAAATATGGGTTTTCTAAAATCAAAGAATTGAAGAAAAAAAGAAAAAGTGATGACAGCAGCTCACTGTCATTGATATTTTGTTGTAATAATGTACATTTGACTAACAGGCTGTGTTTGGGATCTTTATTTGTTTAATGCCATAGACCAAATTTGAATTTAACTTAATGGGATGAGAGAAGAACAGGTAGGACTGCATTATGCAAACACTCCACGGAGGAAACACGCTGAGAGGAAGCTGATAAACACGCAGTGAGAAGGTTGGTGTTTTTATTTCTTTAAAATCATATTTTTATCTGTGAACATATTGTGGATAGTGGATAAGCAGGAACACACATTTTGGGGCTTTCAGACTTTAATACTACAGGGCTGACTCTCTTCACTTTGTCAGCCCAGTTGTAATAAATATTGAATTACATTTAGAACCATCAACTTTAACATTTGTTGGTCATGTTAACATTTTCTCACCTGCAAAGCTTTTGATTATTATTGTCTATTCCACATTTAATGCTAAGATAAAGACTGATTTCTATTAAATGAATGAAAAAATATGTTGTGCTTATGTATATTAGTAGACTAAGATGTAATCTTAAAAACCAAATTAAATAGGAGAAAAATTAAAATCCCCAAAATATAATTGAACTTGGTTGTGGGAAGCAGGATAGGTACTGTGACAAAAGAAATTAGTCCAGGCGTGTTTCCTTGCTTCCAGCTTAGTCATGATTTAATCAACACCCTTTAAGGCAGGCCTATCCAGATGCAGTCCAAGAGAGCCACAAAGCTGCACGTTTTCAGCATTTACCTGTTCCAGCACCCACCTCTAATGAATGAGTCATTGTGTACCAAACAGGCTGTTTGATCCTTTTAATTTGAGTCATGTGCATTGAAGCGGGGAAAGATCCTGCAGGACAGTGAGTGGCCCTCAGGGATTGACTATATATATATATATATATATAATTAAATGAATGTTATGTCACTCTACCATGGGTATTGCATAGCAACATGTTGATCAAATGGAGCCGACCTGCTGGCTGTTACTGATATTGCATAATAGGAAAATCATCAGCTCACACTAAAATATAACTCTGCAGGAAAGTATATAAAACTTTGTCTCTCTCTCTCCACATGTATTTATATATACAGCATAGTACCACATGTAACTTGAAAGGGTAATTTTCTTTTTCTGTCCCAGATGACAGAAATATTTTCAGCACACAGCAGTGGTTTCATTCTTAACCGTCACACATCTTCCATCAACTCCTCTTTTCCTTCACACTTGTTGTGCCTCATCACCAAGCCAGGCTCTCTCATCTACACCTCCCTCTTCATCATCAACATCGTCATCCTCCTCCCTCTCTGCATCTTCATCCTCCACCACGGCATCCAGGAATGGAAGAAACGTGGCTCCCCCTCCTCGTCCTCAGCATCATTGAGCCACTCTGACTGCTTCACCTACAACATGGTCGTCATGGAGATAAGCGGTGTGTTTGGTTGTATAATCTGCCTGTGTGGGATCTACAGGGAACAATTTAACTTAATAAAAGGTTCATTCTATCCTCTTCATCTAAATTACTACGGTCAATCCTTTTTTCACATCCTGACGTGTGTGGAGCGCTACCTGGCCGTCAGGCATCCCATCACCTACCTGAGCCTGGGACAAGAAAGGGGGGTCAGAATCAGAAACATCCTGATAGGCTGTGTCTGGCTGCTTTGCTTTGGTTTCATGGGACTG
>JBAMHT010000004.1:1597151-1615120 GCA_037177075.1 Craterocephalus fluviatilis | reverse complement strand
GCGAGGCCTACCCGGCGTTACCCCTCTGTTCTTGTCAGAATGGCTTGAAAAGTGGAGGTTTGTTTGCTGCTGGATCATAATTACCATTGGTATTTATGAGAGCCATCAAGCGTTCAGTCGAGAGGAGCTGCGTTTGAAGGTGACTCACATCACACTGCGGACACAGTGAAACAATGCTTTCAGACAAGCTGTCTCCTCTCACCGAGCCTTTTAAATCATCATCACTCTAGCCGGCTGTATGATAGTTCACATGATATATCACCTGTTAGAGCTTCAGCATACGCGCCGCCAGCAGACAGTGACAATGAGTCTGGCAGCAATCCTTTGCTCATTTCGGCAGCCACACAGTTGTTTGAAGCTTCTGTTTGCTGTTATTACTCTATCGCCCCAGTGCTGTTGAGTCAAGCATCACTTAAATTCCCCTTTCTTTTCGGGATTTCTCCTTTTCATTTTCAGCCCTTCTTGTCTTAGTGATGTGGTCGGTCGGATGTCTCATGGTTTCAGCTTCAAGCAGCTTGTTAGACTGCATTCTCTGACAGATGTGTGATGCTTCTGCCTGTCTAAATGTCATCCGGCTACAGCGCAGCCATCTTTGTACTCACACAGTCAAATTAAATGCAATATTGGTCGCAGTCAGGCTGAAAGAAACCCTTTTTTTGTGTAAATTTGTCTTGCTAAGCTGTTGTTCTGATCATAAAACCGCTGGATTCACAAGCGTAACTGTTGGCGTAATGGCACTGCTTGACAGGCAAAAATCACAGGCAAATTAGGGTGCATTATGGTCTTTGTTTTGATCGTTGACAGTGGAGAAATGGCAGGAAATGATGGTGGGAGGCACCATAGAGAAAGAGTTCCAGGGCTTGTTCCTGACCTTAAAAGCATTAGGATATTTTGATCACTCCAAAATTCAAGTGTCTTATATGTCCCTGACTTTAGAGTGGAATCAAAATATGAAGTTGTCAGCCTCTTATTAGACCTTTTAGAAGTGGCTGCTAAGGTTGTGGTAGAGTTTGGTCTCAGTGCATAACTATGGAACCTAATGGAATATATTAATCAAATTGTGCTTCATGTCTGAATTAGAAAAACGTCCTGCTGTATATTGAGACGGTTCTTTCATTTTGAGTGATTTCATTTTTCATAATTACATCAGTTTTCTGCTTCAATTATAAAAAGAAAAGGTCATTTAAACTGGGAAACCATTTGAAGTCTGTCAGACTTACAGAGGGACTGTCGTGACCTGATTCTTTTATGTGACTTTAAGATTCTTTCTACATTAATATAACCAAGAAGCTTAACGATCAAAGTACTCAGTTAACATAAAAACAATGCAAACCAAAAGCAACTAAAAGACAATCTTTTCAATTCATCTTTATTCTGCAAGGAGAATAAAATTACTCTTGAAATTGGGAATATTTATGTCACAACTATTTAACATTCATTCACAACTGTATAAAGAAAAATCTTATGTACACCTAAATGTATAGAATAAACTACACAAACTCAGGAATTATTAAGAAACTGAATATTAAAAGAATTAATCATTAACATGAATCATTACTATCATCAACAGACTGGGGAAGCTGAGGTCAAACATGACTTTTGTAGACTTAAGTACTTGATACCAAATCATTTTACTGGTTCTGCTGAGACCAGTCCCTGCAGATTCAGGTAGTTTTGCACCAGATGGAAGCAGCATTCAGTATTAGCCTTTGTGTTAGGGGTAAATAAAAGAAATTCATCATCTAAATGTGGTCAAGGATATTTTGGTTTTTCTTTTTTATCTTCTTTTGTTGTTTTTTTGTTGTCGTTTTTGAAGTACTAGGCAGGTCTCAGCACGTCATCTTGGCTACATGGCTGATAACAAGCTTGAAACTTGTCCAATTATTAAAGCAGTGAACCTTCCAGCATCCTCCTCTGTCTGCCTCTGCTAATGGAATACAGCATTGTAACAATAGTATTGTTGTTCCTACTTGGTGTGTGTTCCCAGGGGGAAGTTTTAAGATGATACACCTGGGGTAGAAGGCAAGCTAGAGTAGCTGTTGTTGTAACATTGAGTCCCTGTAATAAAGGTTACTGTAAGCAAGTATGACTGCTTTAACCGTCCATTCTGTATAGTTGAAGAACACAACAGAGTGAAACAACTACCAGCCCTGCTCTTTAGTGGACACTTTTTGTTTTTTCCCTTGCAGCTCTCTCATAGGAGTATTTGGATAATAAACCCTGTTTGTTTTCTTCTCCGCATATTTGAGTCCTCTTTCCTCTGCGCACCAGCGCATCATAACAATTAGGTTGCTACATGAGGATAGACCCAAAAAATGCCGGCCGGTAAAGTTGCTGGAGGTCGTTTGTAGTTTATCAGATGTTGACTTTGATGTCTATAGAAATACAAAGTCACTCCACTCTGTTTAATGTAAATTGAATTTTTATTTTGGTTGTGCATGTTTTTCTTTCAAAGTGACATAAAACAGCAGCTGCAAGAATACGTCTGCAGTTTAAACCAAACGTATAACCCTTCTTTTCTTTTACAACAAATTAGTGCTAAGGTTCATAAAAACAAAACATTTTGCACAGATCCCACACATTTATAGAAAACTTCACAATGATTGTCTTAAAATAAACTCCTTCAAAACGTTTCATAAATATTCGCCATTTTCACACAGAGAGATGGGGACATTTTCAAGTGCTGCCAGGAATAATTATATAAAGTCTGCATACAAATTTACAGAATAAAAGCATTTTATTGTTTACAGTTTTTGCTGTAATCCAATGATTGTGATGATTTGAGCAACATTGGAACTTTTTCCGATGGCCTGTGATCAGCAATCATGTCTTTCCTCAGCAGTCCGGAGCGATGCTGTGCTCCTGGGCGATGGCAGCCAGCTCCTTCAGGAACTCGGCAAACAGGACAATGGCAAACACTTTGCTCTTGGCTTGAGGGGGAATAGTAGGGCAGGCGGGCAAGACACTGAGAGGAGGCAGAGGCAGAGCATTCTTCATGGAGCCGTTGGGAAGAGATGGATCCAGGATGATGTCCCCACCTTGAGACTGGAGGCACTCTGAGGGACACGAGACATAAACAAAGGTCAGAGTATGTCTTTAGCTTAGCATGAAACCTGTTTGCCTCTAATGTCCACAAATCCCCTCCCTATGCAAGCTTTTTTCAATTACAGGAATCATTTAAATAACTATTAATACATTTCCTATCAAACAGATGCAAAATCAGCTGTTATGTATAACCTCTAAATTTGGCATCTTGGTCCTTAGCCAACAAGAACCTCCAGGCCTCGGTGACCAGGGCAGGATAGTCCGGCCTGTCTGCTACGTAGCGCTCAACCTGAGCCTGCACTGACACCAACACCTGCAAACAAATGCATACAGATTATTAACATGTGACCTGAAATGGTTGCAGAGGATGATCAGATGTGTGTCCGGATGGTACCTGATATAATGTGCGTACGCTGGGCTGGTCGTGCATGTTGGTGCTCAGCAGGAAGGATCTGAGGAGAGGCTGTGGGTAGGAAGCCAGCTGTGCTAGGATGCCAGTAACCAGCAGGTTCACCGCAATCGAGTTTTCTAGAAGGTTCTCCAGTCGGGACAACAGGACGCTGATGAACGGACCTTTTGCATCAATGAAAGATAGAAATGTTCTTTTGAACCATAAACATCCAGCTTTGTGCTCTAACATTTAATGAGTAAGGAGGGTTTCCCTGTAAGTAAAAGAGATGTTAGAGTGATGGTGGAGGAGTAACTCTGTTTGAATATAAGCTCCTTACATGTAAGCAAATCTAACAGTGTTTAGTTCCTGTCACACACAGACCTGTAAAAGGAACTCCATGTTTCCTGCTGCTCTTTTTCATGCTACTCCGCTCATCATCTTTCTCTTCCTCTTCCTCTTCCATGGCTTGTTCCTCACTTTCATCCTCTGCATCATCCCACAAAGAGCTAAAGTCAAACTCATGGTGAAGCTCTTCCACCTCGTCCTCCAGCTTCTGCCTCAGGACTTGCACCCGCTTCCTGAACGTGCCGATGTCATCGGTGACCTCATCGCCGTCTGGCTCCACCCCTAAAGAGAGCATGAGTTCGTAGTACTGGGACAGAAAACCGTTGTTGCAGGCGGCGGCTTTGCTGTCAGGCAGATTTTCAGACTTGCTGTTCGGTGAGGACACACAAATTTCTCTAGGCTCAGGTTCATGATGGCCGTTGGATAAGGAGTGTGTCTCTAAACATGACTTACGTTGTGTGTTGTGATGTGTGTGTTGTTGATCTGGTGTGTTAGCGTGATTGAAATAAACCGTGAGGCCATTCGTGTTGCAGTTTTGCTTCAACGGCTCATCATCCGTATCAATGTCATCAAATTCGTCGATGATGTGATTCTGAGTATGAAAACCGTTGGTGAAGAAGTATGGCTCTATTTGTCCGTCTATCCTCTTTATCTCGTATTCTTCTTCCTCCTTTTGTCTCCCCAGCAACTTCCCGAAATCCTCACTCCTCCTCCTCAGCACCTTTTCATAATCCTCACTCCTCCTTCTGTTCTCTCTCCCTCCATCCTCGCTCCTCCTCCGTGTGGACATGATGCTGTTAACGGTGTCCATCACGGTCCTCCCGGTCGTCGTCAGCACCGCCGCTAACGTCATCGGGGTGGACGGCCGCTGTCCGTTAGAGATGCTTCCACGTGAACGACGATTGGCTGCCTTGATCCGCTCCAAAATGGCAGCCTTTGAGTCTTTTTGAGCTACAAGATCGTAAACCATAACATCGTCCTGAAACTCGGACTCCTCCACGTACGAACCTCGCACCAGCCTGGTCGCATTGCGTCGCATTTCCTGAATGTGTCGAGGAGGTAGCGGTGGAGGCACAGACAGGAAACTGTCAGCCTCCACAGAGAGACAGCCATTCGTTAACGGAAAGGTCAACGGTACTGATGAGGAGAGATCCTCGTCTTCAAAAATGTCATCCCACTCCAACTCCAGGGCGGAGCTGGCTCTTCCTGCCTGGTTACTCATGGAGAACGTATCTGTAGAGGACGGCGTAGGGGAGAGGACCGAGGGAGGAGGAGTGATAACCAAAGAACAGACGGAGTCGCTTTTGATTTGTCGAACGAGCTCCTCCTCCTCCAAGTCATCTCCTGGTGTGTCAGATCGGTACTCCTGAGGCGGAGGGTTGACGCCATCATATGGAGACGACCAAAGCCGACAAGCCCTGCAGACAAAGCAAAAATAGACATTCAAAGAGATACTGTGTAACTTTTAGCTACCAGGGGCAGTGAACCAATTCCTTTCCATTGATGTCTTTCTTGTCTCCTCAAAGTGTTTTTACCTTTTTTTTAACTTTTTTTAGCCATGACACATTTTAGATGAAAGGAGGAAAGAGTAGCACAAAGTTACACTGAAGTTGTCTGTATTTTGAAAAGGGAAGCTGATCCCAGAAATCATCTATTATTATTCACATTAGGGCAGCTAATGTTTGGGTCAAACGTTAGATGGTGCACCTTTAAAATATCAGTTAAAGGTATACCATGAGACCTTTGGCCACTGGGGGGCTAAAACTGTAACTTCCTACATGCCTCACAACACTGCTGCAAAATCAAACAGCCTCTCTTTCTGGGTTCCCCAGAAAACTGTGTTCATTTTCTTGAAAGGTTGTCATATCTGAACAAAGTAGTATGAAGCACAGCCCACTGTGTTTAAGAGAGCAAAGCACTGGAGGTCACATGATCCCATGACAGACGGATCCACTAATGCTACAATGCCTGGTTTCTGAAGAGGGCAGCCACTTCAGATCATCGAACACTTTATATTGACCCCAGAAATCATCCATAGTGACTTACATTAGGCTGATATTTGGGTTAGAAGTTTAATTTGGGGGAAATCACCGATTTAGGACCCACAGTGGCCAAAAGTTACACGGTGTCCCCTTAATTTAAAAAACAAGAGACAAGAATCATCTCACAATCAGCTATGTTTAGCATCCAATGCAATGTTTAACAACCAAACAAATCTATGTTTCTATTATATAAAACCTCATACAATGTCTTTACACCGGTGGTGGGGCCCCTGGCCCACTGGGCTACATTCCTGCAAGTTTTCCATGCATCCCAGCTTAAAAACACCTAATTCAAATCAAATGGATAAAACAGACAATTAGAGTGGCTCATCCATTTGAATCAGATGTGTTGGAGAAGAGATTCATGAAAAACAGATGATTTACATACTAGCATGGAAACCATGAGTTGCCATTCCTTGAGTTGATCTCTTAAAATCCTGTTTTTCATTAATTTACCTTTAGAGATGAGCGTTAACCTTACAGTTTTGGACCATTTAGCCTCATCTAGAACTACCTTACTAAATCTAATAATCTTGGCTTGGCACATCATTCAGAAGTATTAAAGTAAAATACATGAATGCATTAAGAACCACATGCATACCAAATAGTCATGTTCACTGTTTTAAATATAGGATGTGTCTATCTTTTTGCTCCTGTGGTTAAAAGGGTTATCATATTCTTATTCAGTGCTATTTTGGTGTGAGTGTTATACCACCATATGTCCACCAGATGGCACTTCAAATCAGTATTTTGTATTTTGTGGCCTGGAAGCACTTCATCTTCAAAATCAGCTTGTTAACTTCAAAAATAGAGTCAGGGGAGTCCCTGCACCATTATGTCATGTTTCTACTAGTAATTGCTGAGTAATTTGCTTCCTTAGTAGCACAAACAAAGCACAGGAAGTCAGACACACTGACCTGTATGAGTCTGTGATAGCCTGCCGGGCGTCCCAGAGGTAATGCAGGTAATTGACGTCAATCAGAAAGTCTGAACCCCGGCAGTAACCAACGCTGTCTGACACACACAGATCTGACGCAAACACAGGATTCGAGTCAGTACCTGTGTTTCTCAGGAAATGTTCCTCATGTTGGATGCACTGACCTGCTCCTTTGGGCCAATGGATGTGCTCTGAGTGTGTGTTTGTGTTGTTGAGGTACAACGGGCACCAGGAGGGCATGAGGAGCAGGAAGGAGGTGGCGCTGGAGGAGTAGCAGTCCCGCTGATTTAAGGAGCAGCGCTGCTTTCTGCTCAGGTGGTTGCAGGGAATCAGATACCTGGGTAGAAAAAAAAGCACTGCAAAATGTCAGCTTTCAAAAACTGCAAAAACTCTCAATCTTACCAAGTGCATTTTTCTCATTTGTAGTCAAAATATCTTATCATGCCTAATATAAGATACAGTTATCTAAAGAGTAACATTTCATAGAGCTACAAGAACTTGTTTTAAGACAATAGTAGGGAAATATGACTTTTAAGTTCCACAAACTTGAGACAAGTTAGTTGATTGTATTTTTACTTATTTTTGGAGTGGCCTTTTCCAGTAAAGGAGGGGGGGGGGGGCAAAAACTGGGTGTATGCTGCTTGAAATGCTAAAAATATATATTCAAAGAAAGAAAGCTAAATTGACTTTTTCAAGCATATAAATCAATCACAGTACAGCTGGATAAGTAAAATGGGACATTATGGGACAGAATTTCATACAGGCTGCTGCAGTGTTTGTCACACCAAAGGAGATAAATAAATAAATAAGTTAATAAACAAATGATTGAATAAATAAATCAGTTTTTTTTTAAAAACAATGAATATAACTGACCCTGGAAAACTATAAGAATCTTCATAAATGAGGAGGATAACCTTGTTTTTCAGTGGATTCGGTTCACGTCTGTGTCAGCGACCCAACAAGCCCCAAATCAGCTTTTCCCATGCTGAATTCATTTTTTTCTTGTCTACATGTTCATATAGACTTAAGGTGCTACTTTCACGGC
This sequence comes from Craterocephalus fluviatilis, assembly GCA_037177075.1. NCBI lineage: Eukaryota > Metazoa > Chordata > Actinopteri > Atheriniformes > Atherinidae > Craterocephalus > Craterocephalus fluviatilis. Next base: position 1,607,315 of record JBAMHT010000004.1, on the reverse strand, counting down.
TTTCTCTGTTAAATGGTTTGATTTAAAAATACCCTGATAAGAGTCCCAAATTTATTTTAAGTTTTTTTTTTTTTTTTACAGTTATCTGGTGCCCCTCTGTTTGAGAGCCCCTACTCTAAACTTCTCAAAAATCCCTCCTTGACATCATGTTTTCAGTTGAGGTGAATTAAAGCTTAGGAGCTTATAAGTGAGTCCAACATTTCCCTGCTCAGTACTGCCCTCCTCCTGTGAGAAAAATCTGCAGCTGGAAGTTTCTGCAGAGCTAAAAATCCTCACGTTTCGTGCTTTTGGAATAACGGTAAGCTGCTTTACTAGAAAACAACTCGGAGCTTGTGTTGCATTGTTTAATGTTCCCTGATGGTTGGACTCAGGGTTAGAGAAGGAAAATCTTCCAAGAGAGAAGATTAAATGTTTAGTTTGCAGCTTGAGACTTGCACCACACTGGACTTTTCACTAAGAACAATAAATAAAGGCTTTCTTTTTGTTGTATTTTTGTTTTTGCTGGGATCTCCTGTCAACACCCAGAACAAAAGAACCAACTGTGAACCTGACAAACGAGAAACTGAATGTACTAGTTTTACTATGAGGCTGCGTTTCTTACCTGAACACCAGCTGCAGCATCACGTCTTCACAGAAGAGACCAATCAGAGTCCTGAACAGAGCCAGAGACACTGTACCCAGCTGGAGGAAACAGGAAAGAGGCGGCGGGTGAGTTGTAGAGGATGAAGCAGCTACAGGTGTGTGTGTCTATGAGTGTACAGTATGTGACTTGTACCTGGAAAGGTGTGTTGACCCGGCTGACCAGCGTGTCCAGGATGTGGACGTCGTCGTGTTTGTGGAGCAGGATGAAGGAGAGGAATGTCTGCAGGAGGGCGGGCTCGGAGATGGAGCGCAGGAAGAGATCCAGGTACGCCGTGGTGGTCATCACCTCCTCCACCGTCAGCTGCACACACACACACACACACACACAAAACATCATTATGTGTGTAGGAATATGATTAACAGTCATCTTGTCCACTTAGTTTTAGATCAGTATCATCGACAATGATTTGCACATTGATTTTCTTTCCGATAAGTTAAATCCAAACCAGTATCTGTGAAGAAAGGTGGAAGGAAATAATAGTTTAAATGTTTATATAAATCTTTCTGACTCAAACAAAAACCATCAGTAAAATCCTCCATGTTTGTACCATTTATACCTCACAATGGCCCGGTACTGAGTACCTTTATGACACCCAGCATTTAGGGTCAGGGTCTAAAGCCGGAACGTTTATTATTATGAGTGGTTCTCTGAACCTGTGACATAAACACGGTAACAAAGATGAGCTACTCCGGTGTAGTTTAAGTTCAGTTTGTCAGCAAAAAGCAAACAATCTTTTCTGATTGTCTGATAAATCAGACAGAAAAATCTGATTAAAAACAGGTAAAAGTAGTTGGGCTGAACTGATGGATGTTTGCTGATACTCACACATGATATCCAGTGTTTGTCTGCATGTATGTGTACAGAGAAAACTGGCTGCAGATAATAAGGATCCAAACAAAAACACTTCTACAGTACCAACTTAAAAATAAAACGATATAAAGACTGTCAGAAATAAACTTTCTTATTGAATTAATTGTTAATTTTCTGATTAGGACTCTTTCTGTCATTATTTTGTTTCATTATCATGATCTATTAAAATCTCTTCATTCATTCTAAATCCTCCTCTAATGAATTAAATGTGCAAAAGAGATGCAGAAGGTTTTTTGTTTTTTTTTAAAGAGAGCACACGCACAAACAAAAAGCAGAAAGTGTGGGTTAAATAAACCCAGAACTCTGCCGTGGCTCCTTGTGTCTCTGAGTGGAGGTGCTGGCTCTGTGCTGCATAGCTGGGCTACCTTGTGCAGAGCAGGAGCGAGTACAGGAACCAGGAAGCCGTTGTGGATGTAACTCAGTAACTGGGAGCGGATGGAGGGATGCGCCACCTGATACAGAAGACAGAAGGACAGACAGACAGCAGGGCTAAAAACAGAGCACTTTGTAAAAAGCTGTAACAATACTAATGGCATGTTTGCGTCTGAGCAACACGTTACCTTGGTAACGGCGCTACAGAAGTCCAGCGAGTGCAGGAAATGGACGAGAGCAGGAACCTGTTGACCCAAACTCTGTTTTAGTGTCATGGCTGTGTTTATAGCTGGTCCTTCAGATGTTTCCTCCTCTTCCAGACATCGCTTGAGTTTATTCACAAACACACATACTCAAGGATTTCTGCAGTGTCTTCATTTTAGCTCAGACATGAACCTTCCTGACTATCAGGATGTGATTTTACCAGATTGAAATAAAACAGATTCACAGATACTGGATGGTTTTAAGTCATTTAAACAGACATCAACCTAAACATGAATGAAATAAATGTGGTGATTTTCTGACAAAGCATACGGAAACACTGGTGGTGAACATTTCACTGGTACGGCAACATTCCTGGCATCATGGTTACCTGCTGCCAGTCAGCCTGGTCCAGACAGTGCCAGTCTTCACTGTAAACCTGCAGCCTGGCTGGAAGAGACGAGTAGAGTCCAGACAGACCTGTGGCCAGCACCTGTTGGCATACACAAACACACACTTAGTTGAGTTTATGTTTACCTCAGAGACTAATTCGACTTGAGCGTTTGACCCCTACAGTGAGGGGACAAGCTGATGTGATTCTTTATTTTCACTCTAATCATGTCAATCCTAGATAGAGTTAAATAAAGCTCTCAGTTCTTATGAGGTCACAGCCAGAAATATTCACCAACACATTCAAAGCACTAAACAAGGAAACTTCATTTTGTTAAACTATGTTCATATAAAGAAGAAGTGGGTCTGAAGATGGCTGGTCGGTCGGTCGGTCGGTCGGTCGGTTGGTTGGTTGGTTGGTTGGCTGGTTGGCTGGTTGCTCGGTGGCTTTTGTGGAAATCCAATGCACAAGTCGGTGAACAAAGCATAAGGGCAGATATAAACAAGACTGGTGGACTGAAGGATGCTGGTTTGATTACTTCATTTCACATGAATAATCTACTAAAACACTAACTGATATTTGTATTTTTTTATGAATAAGGTGGATATGTATGTATATTTATGTGGATAAGTATTTCTTGGTGGATTCTGATGTGGCAAAATACGTTTTTGCCCAAAATCCGCTTATCACTCAGAGATAATGGCAGGTTAAGAATGAGTAATAACTTTGCTCTTTAAGTTGAATTAAAACTTAAGGATTTAGAAAGACATATTATTTGTTATTGTTTTTAACAGAAAAGTATTTCCATTTTACAATAATCATAGGAAATCTGTAAGCAAACGGAGTACCCGGAGAGAACCCACGCATACAGAGGGAACATGGAAACTCCACACAGCTCAAACCCACCCTGGGCTCGAACCAGTGCCCTTCTTGCTGTGAGGGGCAGTGATAACCACCACACCACAAAAAGATGACAACAAACACACAACAAGTGTCGGGAATACTCTTAAAGAAAAGATATTTGTTTTCATGTGGACAAACAAAAAGACATGAGGGTGAAAGAAAGGGACAGAGCCGGAGAAAGTATCATCAACATCATCATCAACATCAGCAGCAGCTGCAGTCTGGAGTCTCGTTTAGCAATCAGGCAGCCGTCCAATCATGTGCAGACTTGCTAATCCCTCCCTGTGGACGGGCCAATCTCGCGCTGATTTACTAATCTGCTCCCTACATAAAGATTGAGGTCAGAGTGTGGTCACATGGGCTTAAAGCTGTCACACACACAACCACATAAAGCACACACTCAGGTGCCACATGCGCACATGCCTTCACTTGTCCTCTCGCATGCACCCTCCCCCATCTTTATTTTTTCTCTAACAGTAAAACCAAGAGCCAACATGGCCGACACCTGGGAGACCCAACAAAACCTTTTCCCTCTAGTTTTTTAAAGAATTTTTATTCTTTTTTTTTTTTACACACACAAAATTTAAAGGACTGAAATAAATGTCTCCAGTTTTCCTTTACTGTTTTTCTTCTTCTTGGTGTTTCCTCATTAGCTTCTTTGTGTGTTTTCCTCTGGTCTGCCTGTCACTGTACACAATCAGTCCCATGAGGAAGCAGTCAGAGCTCATTAGTTTATTATATAACGTGTGGTAATGGGATTACAATGCAGAGGGGAGCTGAATGGGGGAATGGAGCGGCTTGAAAATAAAGCACTGATTCCATTCATTTAAACGGCCTCCTCATTCATAAAAATCTGTTTAATAATTACATTCTTAATATTGGGTGTTTTTTTTCCCAGGTAACTTCAGATCCTTCCCTTGTTTCAGTCTTCTGCCACATCAGTGACAGGAAGTTGTAGTTTTCCACACTGAAAGTGTCCTAATCATAAAATAAGATGATTCGATTTCAACAAATCCCAGGTTAAAATGATGTAAGGTCGACTGAAAACCCTAAGAAGGAAAGAAATTAAACTTATATTTATACAGATGTAATTCTTTTGTATTTATATACGTTTTTATGTCATTTGGAGCAACTAAAAAACAATTGGTGTGATAAGCATCGGCATTTACGTTGTTACTGGGAAAAAGGCAACTCTAAAAATGCGTTAAAGAAAAATCTAAACAAGGTATTGTTGCTTGAAATAAGCAAAACAAAATCTGCCAAAGGAACAAGTAAAGATTTTCTTGATTTCTGTCACTGAAATGTTAATTTTTAGGTGTCTGTATCTTATATTAAGCATGATAAGATATTTTTTTTATTGAAATTAGAAAAATGCACTCAGTAAGATTTGGAGTTTTTGCAGAACCTTCACCTATGCAGAGGTTGTGTTTTCCTTCTGTCTGTTTGCATATTAACTCAAAAAGGATTGGATTGGTTTTCATTAAATCTTCAGGAAATCTCAGAAATGGAAAGAGGAACATGTGATCCGATTTTGGGGCTGATCCGGATCGATGTTTGGATCCAGAAAAGTTCTAAAGCTTAAAATCAGGCTATTAAACCCAGATAGACCACTGATCCTTAAAGGGATGCAGAATATTTATTGTGGTATAACTTTTATCAGTGATCCCTTGATAGAATGTACAATAATGTCTAATTTTCACAATTTTTGATGATGAGAATCAAAACATGGACTACAGTGTCTCAAAACATAAATCTTTAGAGGAATATACAAGCATTGGTTCAGCAATTAAAGCCATTAACAGGCGAAACAGTCATGTTTTTATCACATTAGCAAAGACTTTAAGATTGTATTGCAACATATAAATGTGACACTGAGATTTATTTTCCTCTCAGGTTTTTCAAAGATGGTATAATGAACATTTCTGAGAATCGCTTACAAAAATATCAAAATCTTTCTGAGGGTAAAAAATGGACGTGAATTAGTTTTTCCTGTAATGTTTTGCTGCTTTTAAAATAGTTTTCTTGTATCTAAGCTTTTTTTTTCTCTTTCTATGGTAAATATCCTACTCCTTTGTTCTTGTTCATAGAAAATCCCATTAAACCTATTTACCTGCTATCCCAGGCTCCTCAGAAGTTGAGCTTGAAGGCCTTTTTTAAAACAAAACCATCAGGAGCACATGATCCTTTTAAATTGTGTGGAAACTTGGAAAGATTGGGTTATATTTGTGTTACATGAGTATTCTGATGGAGTCTGCTTCTCCTTTAATGCAGTTTATGGGCCAGTTATTGTGTTTGATTATCTCCTCTTTACATTTCGTCCTCGATTTCTTTTACTTCCCTGTTTTTGGTCTTTTTATTCTAAGCAGCAACTCTAACTACAGCTCCATTTTATTGTCCTCAATATGTTAATGCTTTAAAATCTCACTCCACTCATCTTGCCTCAGGAATTCATTTGTTAAACCTTTTGTTCCTGAGCGGATTTGGTTCAGAACACCTGGATTTTGTTCAGGCCTGAGCTTTAATTGCAAGAAAGTTGCATCAAGTTTGAATCGTTCATGGTCTTAGATCAAATTACTATGAAGTGTTTTAAGAAGAAAAAGTAAAAAACAAAAAGCTAAACCCACTAGGTCAGGCTAATCTGAAAGCAAATGCCTGACATTTTCAGGGCTTACCAACATTCCAGTGGACTTAAAGCAGCCATGAAAGCAGATGGTCAGAGGAGGCGGCGTCTCCTCTGCTGCCTTGGACTAAACCGCCAAGGTTTGGTAATAAAAACACTCGCAGTACTTCCCCAAAAAGTTATAGTGTTTTACTTTTTTATGTGTAAATGTTTACTTACAGGACAGAAGTAGGTGTTCTCTGCGATGTGCTGAGCGACTCGAAGTTCGGAGGCCGACAGAGACATGATGAGGAGCAGAGCCTCTCTGGCCTGCTGACCCACCAATCCCTGCCTGCAACAACAAAGGAGGATGTTAGGGGTGGGAGAAAAAATCGATTCACATTAATATTGAGATTTTTTGATTCCCAGCTTTTAAATCAATTAATTTTTTTCTTAAGAGTCCTTTTTAAAAATACATATCAAACATATCGCAGCTGAATGAATTTTAAAACTGACTCACATGTGATGTGCAGGTTTCTTTGCGGGAATATGGCTTATGATTGCATTTTTTCACACGGTTTGGGGTTAAATAAGGAAACTACAAATCACAAAAATCTGCAGTATCAAAGAATCGCAAGAATTGAAATTTAAATCGTGAAAGAATCAAAAAGGAGGTCAGCATATGCTCCCAGCCGTTGTATTTGTAGTAAACTGCATTGTACATGTACTGCTACTATGTGAGTCTCAGGTCAGTGCAGCCTGAATGTCTGCTTAAAATAAGTAATGTATAGATCAGGGGGTCAAATTCATTTTAGCTCAGGAGCCACATTCAGCACAATGTGATCTAAAGTGGGCCAGACCAGGAAAATAATAACTAAATAATCTCAAAATTATTAAAACTTCACATTTCCCTTTGTTTTAGTGCAAAGAAGAAATATAGAAATATCAACATGTTTAATGGTCTAAACTTTAAAAAAAAAAGTATGAAGAGCCTGAAATTTTCATATTTTGACTCACTTGAACATTTACAGTTGTATTCAGTTAAATACTTTTTCATGTTTAATATATTTTGTATAGCAAAAAATATACAAAATAATATAATAATTTCATTTTCTCATTTATAAACTTGATAGTGTCTATTGAAACAATTTACTTAATATATGAAACCTATTTTTTATTTCTATTTTGTAGGAAGTTTTTTCATATCTATTTGCAAATTTTCACCATTTTAAAATATATATACAAGTATGGATCTAATACCATCGCAAAATATTTAATCACAGGTATCTGAAACTAAAAAATCAGTTTTTAACATCATGATCAGAGTATTTATTTACTAATTTCATCCTGCAAGCAGGACTGGACCCTCAGATGGGCCTCATGTTTGACATCCCTGGTATAGAAAAAGCCAGTAGATGTGCATGTGCATCTGATCATTATGCACTCATTTTTTTAAAAGCACTATAAATATGTCAAAAAAAATTAACAGTACTACTTAAAGGTCTTTAAGTTGTACAGTAAATGACTGTGCATGTGTGTATCCTCTGACCTGTGTGTATACGGGATGAGCAGGGAGAACAGCAGGAAGTTGGCGGCTCCCTGGTCCTCACTGGTGTGGAAGAACAGTTCCAGTACAGACGGGTCTTTAACCAGAGCCACACAGAGCTGGTTGAGCAGCAGGACCAGCTCGGCCTCCACCACGCCGCCGCTGTCTGCAGGAGGCATGCCGCTGATTAATCCTCAGGTTAAAGCCACTGATTTAACACCTTCACCAGGTAAACACACTTTTAAAGGAACTACTTAGCCTGTTTTTTATGTCTTTAGACAGCAAAAGCAAACTCAGGAGCCTGTACTGTGAAACAGGTTAAACATTATAAAGCAAGGTTTCCCCTAAAGAGCCGGGGGAGGATTTGACTGTTCGAAGCCAGTGTGATTTAAATAATGTCCATGTCCACAGTGAGACATGTTGAGGTGCATCTGGGTGTTTCATTCACATGGAATCAGTGTTGGAGCCCAAAAACTTTATTTCTGCATTATTTCATTAATTAAATGTGCCTGGAAAGTGTCACAGTGCAGATAATTAAGTAAGTAAGGCTATATGGGGGGAGGGGTTTACTAATGATTACAGAGAACGACTTAACACTCCAAATGCTCCCATGGCAGCCCACTGCTCTCTGGTGTGCTTAGAGATGGGTCAAAACAGAGCAACTTGTCTCAACAGGGATTAATAAAGCAAAATGATCATGAAATATGTTGGTAATTTCCTTAATTACAGCATGTACCTTAATTAAAAAAATACACGGGACTTACTACTTTTTCTTTCTTTTTTGTCTTATTTTGCAAGGAGGAGCCTTCATGTAAAAGGCCCTTCTTTATGATTAGATTCTTTCTTAGCTTTTTTTTTTTTTCAAAATAAATAAATACTTAGAATAGATCAACAATAAATAGATAAACAAATAAAATAACAAAATAAATAACATAAAAAACCGAGTTGGGCCCCAGGTGAAACCAAGTGAGAACCAGCTAGAAACCCATATGGGCAAACACCAGGGGCCTTCATCTGCAGCCTAAATGTAACCCTGATGGCCCCACAAGGACGTGCTTGCTGGGGAGCTACAAGCTTTTGAACTGAGTACTGATAATAAGCTGGATGGTCTGAAATTCCTCTACAATTTGTCAACAGAGTTTTCCAGCTTTGCTTCCAAAAGACTTCTAAAAGACTGAAGACATTTATTTTTGTATGTCTAAACCTTTCATAAACTGGGGCTCTAACTCTATGGCTTTCTTGTTTAGTGGAACTAATACTTGAGCTATCATTAACCCAGGATGTGGAATCCAATGACAAGTCATACACAGTATTTCTGACAGAAGATTAAAAAGAAACCAACAATGTGTTTGTATAAATTAAAAGCCGTTCAGTACCACTGCTTATTAATATGACTGAACACCTGCTGATGGCTCCAAAACCCTTTTTAGCGAAGCAACGGTATAAGAAATTGGGATCAATAGCTTTTTTAATTCTCCTAAGGCTGATTTATGACTCCAGTCGGGACTCACCGGTCGCGGCCCCGGCGCAGGAGGCGAGCAGCATCATGAGCGGCCGGAGAACGGGTTTATGGTGCAGCAGAGGCTGTTTGGCCTGAGACAGCAGCATCTGGTACATCCTCAGCTGCTCCAGCTTCATGTCCTCTGTGAACTGCCTCCTCAGGCTCCACAGGAACAGCCGCTCCATGACGCCCTCCAGCACCACAAACTCCAGGATGGGACCCATTGCTCCTCCTGGTACCAGTGCACGAGCGGTCATGAGACCAGTTGCACCACAGTGGCACGGTGATGGATGTGTTCACCCACCTTGCCCCGCCTCCTCCTCCATCAGCAGGAAGAGCATGTGTTCCACGTAGTTCTGCACGGCGCTGGCCTCGTCGGCCGGGATCGGACCCAGGCGCAATGCTCCTGAGCTGCTGTTACTATGGTGACCAGAGAGGAACCCCAACGCTCCGGTGCTGCTGCGACTCGGCTCATGTTTCTCCAGGATCTTCACGACCTGCACAGACCGGGACAACATCCTGAAATGTGCACTGAGTAAATATTTCATCAGACTCCTCCAATATAGAAATCTTATATGGATTTGATGCACATTGATATGGAAATCTGTTAGATTTAATGTTTTAGATGGACAAAAAAGCTGTTTTCTCCAACCAAAGAAAGCGTTTAAAGGTTTAAATGTGCAGTACCAGTAATGTCCAGTAGGTGTAAAATGTGCCCTGAAACATAGTTCACAGAGTAATGGAGCGAACACTGCACACTTGCTGCTGTAGTGCACACTTTCCCGGATAAGTGGTGACCCAAACGGAGCACGGACGTTTTGCTCTTACAGGTAGTTATCTCGGTATTTTATAGGGCTGGGCGATATGGCCAAAAAATAAAATCTCAGATTTTTTTTAAATCTTCCTGTCTTCTTCTTTTAAACAAATCACAAATATTAGATTTTATAGGAAAACATGCTTTTATTTCAATCACTCTTTCAGGTAGTTGACCTAAATTCAAAGTGCAGCTGTTTAAGTTGTGAAACAAACTTCGTCTTCGAAAATATAACAAAGCCGAAAATATAATAAAACTTGTACAGGTGAGGGAAGGCAGCTTCGGCAAAATATTTCCGGCTAAAAAGCCCATACCTGGGGTCCA
>JBAMHT010000004.1:1560381-1572097 GCA_037177075.1 Craterocephalus fluviatilis | reverse complement strand
GGTTCTTTATAAATGAATGAATTAGAATTTTTAAAAGAAATTGGATGTTTGGCGTGCAGCAAATGTAGGTGTGTGGGTGCAACCAGGCATCATGGTGTTTTCTTTCAGCTTCATGTTACCCTCTGATGTCAGAGACAACCTCTGCACTCTGTTTGAAATCCATGATTTAGTTTTACTGGGTGTTAGGAATACTTGTCCAATCATTTTATTTCAAACCAAACTTGCTGAAGCAGATCTAAAAATGAAACGTACAAAGTCTCACTGATCGCTGTCATGAAGCCTTCGTTTTCTAAATGAAAGAATCAATCCTCAGTCTCAGTTTTACTAAAATCAGCTGGTGTTTTATGGATCTCGCTCTGAAAAGTGTCCCGTTTGCCTTGGTTGAAGTGTTTCCACCTCTTGCATTTTAAAACCTGACTGATTGCAGAAACAGCCATGTGCTGGTAAAGTAGACGCCACACTGCAACATGTTATTGTTTATGTGACAGAAAATAACGCACAGAATAAAGAAATGTGTCATTTTGAACCTGAAGCAGCGTAGAAGTAACTACTGGACCAGCTGAGGAGAAATATAAGAATATGGCGCCCCATGAAATCTGATTGCAACTCTCTAAAATGTGCAGTTTTACTGGGTAGAGAGGGAGGAGTTGGAGGCAGTGGAGGTGAAATAAAGTGACTCATGGTTTCCTTTCTCCTCTCTCTGCAGCCAAGGCCCTCTTTCATCCCTCAGAGCAGTCATCAAGAGGAGTGAGTGTTCATCCTTCACCTTTCCACATGTGGACATGCGTGTGTGCATGAAGTACAGATGTAATGTCGAGAGAGGAAGGAGTGCACACACGGAGCCCGAACCACCCAGTTTATTTAGTTGGTTAATCAGTTAATTAGATAAATAATGTAATAAATCTTTGAAACTAATTTTATTCTGCAGTTTGTAGAAATCTTAAGTCCATTTGAAGTGCAGCCTGAAAAATGTGGGCTTTAAAAATGGAAAGTGTGTATTTTTTTTACCTTTTGTTGCAAAGTCAAGTTTAGCATGGCAAGAAAGATCGTAACTCCCCAAACCGGACCGCCACCACATTTTACTGCTGAACCACTTCCATTCTTGTTTTCCCTTAAGATTCTTCCCACGTAGCTAAAAAATACACTTGTTTTATTGTGTCTATGACATGATTTTTATATGTAGATTTGAGGGTGTGTTTTGCATCATCACATGCAGTTAGAAGCACAGATATCTGCTCTCACATTCAGCATTTTTAGACTTTTTAGAGTCCGACTTTGCAGTGAAAGAACAGCTTTAAAGTAACAAAAGCTAAAAGAAAATCTAAATATTTAATTTAAGTTGTTTATCAGGACTTTTCTACCCTGGAGAGTAGCTAAACATCGATCTTGTGCTTGGTGTTGCTTGTAATGATGGGATTTTGATGGAGAAACATGCCCATCCTGGTTTCTTAAGAGTCCGATCTAGCAAGCAGATTTATTGGTCAGAAAAGTAAACAGTTGTTTGTTAATGGTGAAAAAGTTAGATTCAGAAGCAGCTACAGATGCATCAGTTAAGGGGAAAATAGTCAACAAATACATCTGATTTTCTGAATTAATTTAATCACATTTATCTAACTTTGTGCTGTCTCCTTTTTCCTCTTTCAGCCTCCAACAGGCCGACCTCTGTCATAGAAACACCCAGGGACAGAGAGAGAGAGAGAGACTGGGACCGAGACAGAGACAGGAGGTAACACAGTCATCCGCTGATAAACCTCATGTGTTTTATGGTTTTAAATCCATCTTTCAAATCAAAGGTTGCAGGATTTTAGTCAACAAACTAGAGCAAACATTTGTGTTTTTCTGTAAATGGAGCTCACATCAATTCTTAACTAAAGGAGGATTACACTACTCTGCTTAACTTGTGTTGTCTTGGCATGACTTGGGATTAATAGGGATAAAACATTTTAAATTTACTTAGGATACCACTCTGTGTTATATTCACCTATACATAATGATAAACTAAATGTGTCCTGCATGGACTGAATGTTCTCAGGTCTGACAGGAGACTGAGATGCAGAAGCCCAAGGGTACCCTTAACTAAATTAATTCTAATATGATTGAAGTATTTATGTATAATCATTTATCAAAGATGGCAATAATTAGTGGCTGGCCTAGATTTAAGTTTTCAGATTCATCAAACAGTAATTTCATAAAGCGTAATGGTACACATCTTATTCATGAAAACACTTTTCATTTATTGTATATCATGTATTTGTTGCATTTAACTGGTTTACTCGAATAAAAAAAATCTTGCAGCAGAAGCTAAAGATACTTTATTATCACTTCAGATGGGAAGGGAATAGAATCTGAAGTACCTTTTATCATGTAGTTTTAATAGATTTAAACTTTTTTGATTACGTTTACCATTGGAAAAACCACCTCATTATTAAAAAAAAAAACACTTTTGAAAGTATTCAAGATTTTAAAAATACTTAATTTGAGCTTAATATACAAATGCCTCAATTTCATAAATTAATAGAAAGTAGAAGTTACTTTTTTTTTCTAAAATATACAGTATTTTTTCAGGTTTTCTTGCTTATCAGGGGATTTTTTAAAGTAAAATGTTGTGTTGCCAGGCGACCAGAGATCACCATCCTGTCGGCGGAGCCTCTGGCCTCCACATCCTGGTTCCCTGGAGCAGCTGGAGGAATTCCTCCCCCACCTCCTCCTGCAGCACAGATCTGGGGACCTACGATCCCTCCCGCCATACAGGTGAGGAGCTGTTTATTCACTCATCTTTTCATTAGACGATGCTTTCTTCACCTGAAACTGTTACCATGCCAACACCTGATGGCATGCAGAACAACTCTCTTTTACTCGGAGACACAGATTTTGTTTTTTTAGGATAAATTATTCACAAAATTGTGACATGGAGTTTTTTTAATTTGACAGAGGCCTTGGCCTTCATTTCGTGAGCTGTTCCAAGTGTTTCCGATCTGCACTGAGTTTTTGCAGCTAAAATAAAACAGTCCTGTGATCACTTTTAATATGTGAATGTATTTGTTCTTCTTTTTTTGTTGTGTTTTATATTTTACTCTTTTATATTGCACAAATTGTGTATTGTTTTACTGAATTATGTATATTTTTACCTGCCTAGGGACTACGGATACAAATTAGCTGGTTAGCTATAGTCTGACATATTTACAACTGTTGCTACAGATGTCCATTAATTTGTACTGTCCCTGTCAAATAAACACATAAACTAAAACTTAAATTCGGATATGTGTTTTAACTGAAAATTTTATCTTGCAAATTTCTTTTATCATATAAGTAATAATTATCTGATTGCTTGCTTGGACATATTTTATCCCTTCCTGCATAGCGTCCGCTACAGTGGTAACCTATTTGAACGCTGTTTTCCAGTATTTTCATGGCTATGGATAGAACATTTTTAATTTTGCTGCTTCAGGGGACAACAGTCAGTCATACAATACACTGTCATTTATTGTATAATAAATATTTATATATGTACATACATACATTGTAATAACAAACTTTCTTTTATGATAAACAGGAGAACAATATTTGTCATTGATTATTATTAATATTATAAAAAGATGAAAAGCATATTTAGTTAATGATTTTGAATAAAATATAAAGATAAACTAAACAAAATATACGATAATATGATAAATTAATAAAAAAGCATCACTGTATATCTCTGACTACTGTATGCAAAAAACATGCGGCACTGTTTCTTAATAATTCATACATGAAAGGGTTAATCTCTTAAATACCTGTCACATAAGGGGGCATAAAAGTGACGTTCATTTGCAACACAAAATAGGTAAAAGTTTTCCCTTTACAGATATTCTATACATCAGGAAATGCAACTTGGTGAAATCCCCGACCTGTAAAGGGAACTACTGTATTGTGGAGATATATGCATGGAGCACAGAGGTAAAACGTGGGATCAGTTCTGTAACTTCCAGATCCCCTGAAGAAACGCTCTTACTGGCTGATCAGAAACCGGAAGTTACAGAAGTTAACCCCATTGGCAGAGAGAGCGTCAAACCAAAGCTAAAAACTAGCTTTTGCTAACCAACATGACCTGGACTCATACATAAACGCAACAAATGAGTCATTCATTTTTATGGACTTCCCCCTTTTACCACAATATACGTGTAGAAACTATTTTTTCTTAGAGCAAAATAATATCAGGTATAGCTGCTTTAAACAGCCTAAGCGCACAAATGACTGTGCTTATTCAGCAGGCCACATATTATTTTCATTAAAATGATTTTCAATCAATCAATCAAAGCTTTATTTAGAAAGCGCCTTTCAAACAGAACTGGGATTTAAAGCGCTTAGTTTGTAAAGTTCGGAAGAATTGATTTCCTTTCTCATGTGAAATCAGCAGATTTTATGCAGGATGACACCTTGTGCCTTAAATGGCTTTATTGCTGTTTTTTTCTCTTCCTCAGCCCCCCCCTTCCTATGAGGAGGTGATCAGAGAGAAGACACAGGAGCAGGTCCTCCTTCCTTCTTCCTCCTCTCCCTCCTCATCTTCTTCACATCCAGTTTCTAGGACAACCATCGCCACGCAGACGGACGCTGGACCATCGCCTGATCCTCAGGACTCAGAAGGCGAGATGAAATTAATGTTTCTGGGATTCTGGTTTTATATAAATAACTAAATAAAGTTCCTTTCTGTGCAGGCAGGAGACCACTTAGACCCCCCCGGCCGCCTCTTCCACACCCTCCAAAGTCATCTAACGGCGAGGACGTCGCCTCCACGGCTGGCCAATCAGAGCTTCCGGTTGCACACGCCTCAGCAGACACGCCATGCTGCCACCTCCTCCCTGAGCTGTGTTCACCTTTGACTCCAGCCTGCAGCACTCAGACGGACCAGTGGGATCATTCTCCTGCTCATGCACCGCCCCCACTTGCCACCGCCCCCCCTGTCCCGTCGGAGCGTCCCACGCCGCGCCCGCGCTCCAAGCTCCGCCTCCAGCCAATCAGCAACTCGGTGAAAGTTCAGACTTTGGTGAAGCTGCGTGAGGACGGTTTGGCCACGCTCGCCAAACGCGCGGAAAGTTCTAGCACCGACCAAGAGGCGAGTCAGGGAAAGTATCTCCAGGAGCTGCTGGAGGCCTTCAGCTCGGACGACTGGGGTTTCCCTGATCCCCGTGGCAACCACAGCGAGCTCAGCCAATCGGAGAGCGAGGAGGAGGACGGGGAGGACATGGCGACGCTACGAGCGAGGATACAAGCCTTCGAACAGCAGCAGGTGGCCGATGGGAGCTGTGGAGATGCTGACAGACGAACCGGCACCGACGAGGGGTCCGATGTTCCTCAGAGACCAGAACCTCGACCACGTCCTCGTCTCCAAGGGCAACCAGCCAAACCTGTGCCTCCCGTTATCGCTCCGAAGCCAAAACACTTTCCCCCCGGTCCCAAACCATCCAGCAAAGTCTTCTGGGAAGAAGGAGGTTTAACGGAACCAGCAGAGGATCCGAGTCCAGCCGAAGCAGCCGAAGCCTCGTCGGCAGAGTTGAACTCTGAACTTCAGACCAGTTCAGAGGCGCCACAGTCGTCTGCCGCTCAGTCTGCTCCCAGTTTAGACGTCCAGCCTCGCCAAACCACTGGAAACCCCGCCCTGATGCCAAAACCGCAATCTCTAACAGAAACCCCTGCTCCTGTCCCCGCTCCGAGGCCGCCTCCACCCAAACTCTCCCCCTCGCTCAGCGGCACGCCCTCCCCACCAAACCCCAGACCTCCACCCAGACCTACAGTTGCCCCCCGAGCCAGTGTGGGAGCTCCACCCCCCGATCAGACCACTGTGGAGGTCAGCAGCGGCCCGCAGGCTGGGAGTGAGCCGACCCAGAGCGCTACAACTCAAACTGGTGAGTCTTACACTGGAGCCTGTGCTCCACACTGACCTCTGCAGGCAGCTTTCAGCAATCACACCTTTAATAAAAACATGGTTTAAGAAAACTACAATGTAAAAGGTTAATATCTGTTTTTAGTGGCACCCGCTTAGGAAGTGGTTTAACCAACATGGCATCAGCGGCTTACAGTGGCTGACGGTCACTATGGAAAGAAAAAACTTAGGTTTGAAGCAGATCAGGTGCAGTTTAATTACCATTTCTTGTGATCGCACAATCCTAATGATAAATTATTATCAGCTAAGCAAGCTATCACAAAGTCGGCTCACATGACCTGAAAACAGTTAAAAAAGAGCTTTTTTTATGTGGTTCTTGTCTTTGTTCTGCATTTCTCTATTTCACACGGACCAAGGGGGATGTTTAGTGCATAAGATTTAGGAAAATAGTCCTTGGCCTCTAGAGCAACTGATTATGACCGCAATCTGCAGCATAACCTCATCAAGTAGTATTTTATTCATATTTTGAGAGATGGTTTGATATTAGTTTAACAACTACAAATGTCATGTCAAACTATAAAACAAGTAGAGACCGGTTGTCTCTTAACTTCTCAACCTTCCTTGGTCATGTTTAGATGAATTTCATTTATTTTTTCCAAACTTGAAAAGTGAACATAAAGCCAACATCTCTTAGTTTATTCCTGAATTTCAGATGTCTAAAAAGATGATAGACCAGCAGGTGATCTCCGTGACTAAAAGCTGTGGGACATTTTGCTTTTTGCGTTGGAACTGACAAGCTGATGCTACCGTATCTGCTTTGTGTGAAGCAGTGATGGAGAGCTACATGTTTATGCTTTAAAACGTACCGAGTCCATGGCATGTGGCTGGCGAGCTGCAGCCCCTCTGTCGGCACATGTGTGCAGAAGTTGGGTCATTCTGCAAATATTTACAGGAGGAAGGCGTGCTGCTTCCTGCTCACACTGTTTATCTAGCAGATCATGTCGCATGTAGCTGCAGCCGATGACCCTCTGTCTGGTTGTCGACCGTTATCAGATCAGTTTACACTCTCCGATATCAGCTGTGTTTAACTTGTTACGTGTTGTGGAAGTGATTTATAAACTTAAAAAGCACTCATGGAAGGTTGATTACAACATTTTTTAGTAAATGTAGAATAGCCTGCAAGTTGGAGGTTCAGGTCTCGCACCTGCCCCAAGCTACTGTTTCTCATGTTGTTGATGGAAAGAAAAGAAGCAGTACGTCACTTCCCAACCAATCAGAGCCCTTCCCGACCCCTGGTTTTAAAGCGGAATTAAGAAAACATGTTTTCCATGTAAACAATGATTCAGAATTAATATTTCCATGTAAACCCGAAGAAAAATATTTAAATTCTGAATTATTTGATTATTATTTAATATTTAACTCGGTAAAACTGGTGAAAGAGAGGCAACATAGTGTTCGCTGTTAAATAATAAGCTGGTGTTGGATGAGGGGTGTGACTAAAGTGGGAATGTCTGTCATCACTTTCCCCGCTGGCTCCCTCTCTGTTGCATCAACATCAGGGCGAGGTGAGGGGAGGCGTTCTTGAGTCCTTATTTTAAAGCTGACGTGTGAAATCCTTTGTGCCGTTTAACATGAAACCTCTCTGGGGTTTACGGCGACATCAGCATCTCTGCTTCCTCCTCACTGACCGCTGGACAGAGAGTCATTGTCACCACAGGAAGGAGACACTGAAGACAGACAGGAATTTTTTTTTTTGCTTTTTTTTTTTCTCCACAAAAATCTATATTGAAGAATCACCAGAATCGCCATTTAAATCGAATCGGCACCCAAACACTTGCTCAGGAATCTATCGGGAGGAGAGCATATGGTCCCAGCCCTAGGAGCAACTGACTGTTAAAAGTCAGTTGATTTTTGGCTTGTGAGGGCTGGTGCTGTTTTCCGAGTCCCTGTTTTTAAAAAAGATAATTTATTTTGTCCAGAAGGCATTTACACGTTAAACCCATATAAAGGCTTGTTTTCCCTACTGTTTAACCCTTGACTACTACGTACATTTTAGCCGCTTTAACACTAAAGAAGTCTTATTTGTGGCCAAGAAAAATGTTGGTGTAACTTTTTGAACTTACAGGCATAAATGAATCACTTAAAATAAATTTAAGTTTAAACATAGCCATGAAGTTTCCATTCCAGTGCAGTGCAGCAGCCAATTGGAAAAATAATGAAGAAACGTTTTTTTAGAGTTCTAACCTTCTGCAGGTTGTAAATCAAGACCAAATTCTCAAATTATCATGCCTCTGCTCAGATGAAAGCTGCAATCTGACTGTTGTACGGTCGGTAGTTTGATCTCCAGCAAATTACAGCAAAGCAAACAAAGCTGCACATTTTCTCCTCCGGACTATCCTGAGTGTTAGGGTTAGGGTGAGTGTTTGCAGTGTTGCCTGGGTTTTTGCAGCTATGACTACTAGGGATGCAAATTATCAAGTAATTCATTAATCGATAAACGTTTCATCTTATCAATCGATGCTTGATTAATTGAAAAGCGATCATTTTTCTGAGAAGCTGAATTTTCCCTCTGATCAAAAGGTTTTTTTTTAAATTTTTTTTTCTTATGAAAAAGAAAATGCAAATTATATTCCTTAATAAAAGATTTATTCTTAACAGCAGGAACAACACATGGAACAGTGCAAACAAAGATATTATTATGGCATCAAATGCACATCATTTGGGCTGTTGAGGAATTATGGGCTCAAAATGCGATTAATTGCAATAAATTTATTTTAATCAAGTAATTTCTTATCCACGATTAATTGATAATCGATTAATTGTTTGCATCCCTAATGACTACCAAATCTAAGAGAAACCAACAAGAAATCATCAAACATGAGAATATTATGAAACCTGATTTTGTTTAAATTATATATTTACATTATCTGTATAACATTCAAGAAACTTATACAACTTAACGAAATTAGTTGATTTTGTAGGTTGATTTAGTCTGAACAAAACTGGAGACTTCATTTCATGTAGAAACAAACTATGTACAAAACACTGAAGCTTCATTTAACCATAATTTATTTCAACACTGTCACTATTTTTAATAATGACCAGTATCAGCTGTTCTAAGATGTCCAGATGTCTGTTTTTCTTTTAGAGATAATTTCTCCTGATTTCTGATGTGATTTCAGTGAAAGGAGAAAGTATGCGTCCCAGCGTCCCGACCAAACCAGCAGCTCCGACTTCACCTCGCAGAGCCAGTGGTAAGGATGTTGTGTGTGTTTGTGTGTGTGTGGACACTGAGCTGTAGGAGCTGCAGCACAATGGTGCATTTGAGAGCTCAGAGACACAAATCTAGCTCATTTGTTACGAAGAAGAAATATGCAAACATGCGGACAGATTTAATGTTGTTTGAGTGTGACTGCTGCTCGTGTGCATCACAGTGAGAGCGAAGGTTGTGTTGTGCAATTCAAACCCTGTGAGAGAAAAATGCGGCGATTGTGTGGGAAGAAACAAGCCCCCACTGTTGTTGTATGTTTTGTGTGTGTGTGATTGTGCATGCATGAGTGTGTTTCTCTGTGGCTGTGCAGTCGTACATGTTAGACTTTCTCATCCTAAGCGTTTATAAGCTGCTGCAAGGTGTTTGTTCACAGACAGCTGCTGGAGTCTTTATTTATTTTCTTGTGGTGCGAATGTTTCAGCCAGTCCTCGCACACAGTTGTGTAAACAGATGCACTACCAGCCTCAGACTGTCTGTTACCAGCCTGCAAGGATACACAACTCTCCACAAATATGCAGCCTGTGTACGCGATAGGACATCTCCACTCCCTGCAGCCACTCTGGGAAGAACCTACAGACACAATCAAGTACACAACACCACGACAAGGATAGCTGCAAACACACACATCCGTTTCAGAAAACGGCAACAAGTGCTCAACATTCATTTATTTATTTTTGACAGAAAAGTTACACAAACTGATTTAAACTGTTTTCTGCAGCATAGTGTGATGATTGAAATAAAAATAAGAATAATAGAGCGCATGTTTTGGTGTAAAAACTACCAAAAGTCTAAAAAGCCTGTGCGTCTGTATGTTCATGAGCAGTTTTTGTTAGAGCCAGTAGAGGGAGCTACTAGACAAGCAGAAACAGATCATGTGCTTCAGTTGTCATGTAGGAGTTAGTATACGATTCTGTATGAATGTTGATTAAGATTAAAGTAAATCTTTAACTAAATCATATTCTAAATCTGAGAAGCTAAAAGATTAAAGTAAATCTCCCTGTCCGCTAATGAAGTTTTACAGTTTTGCTGCATGAAAATAGACTAAAAGAAGCTGATAATCAAAGCTTTGCAGCCTTTATTAATTTGCACCTTACTCTTTTTTCATCTGTAGTTCATCTGTCGCCAGTATGCATTTTTCTGGTTGCTGTTCTTTTTTTTTTTCTTTTTTTTTTGCCACTTTATCTACAAAGTTCAGTGATCTGTGTTGAACATATGATTTAATGGGGCATCTGCTCTTCACCCCCAGCACCAAATCTGGCCCCAAAACCCATCACAGTCTTGCCGACGCCTTCAGATCCAAGCCCGGCCCCCACCAAAGCTACACCTGCCCCCACTGCTACCACCCCGAAACTCTCCGGACCAGCCCCGGCCAAACCTCCAAGTCCCGCTCCAGCCATGAGGAAAAGCCCCCTGGTCCAGTCCAAAAGTGACGCTACAAACCCAAGCTCCTCAGACCCCCCTCTCCCCCCTCGGTAAGAAGATAGTGATGGTGACGCTTCTGTGCAATAAAAGCTCAATGGTTATTGGAATTAATGGGAATAAAGCAGCTTATTAGATCTAAAGTGCTGTGATCCAGAACTTCAGAGAGTTCTCTGAAGGGGCGTGGGAGGGGGGGTAAAGCAAAATCATCAAAAAGAAAGAGAATGGGACTACATTATGACATGTACAGCTGTGTTTCTGACCTCATCTGAAACAAAAATGAAGTTCGTCATGTAGCATCTTAGTTTCACTCCCCCAGACATCCAGTTATTTTCTGATTCTACAATCAGTCCAATCAAATCACACCAAGTACAGCAAGACCATCATATCGGACGTCTTTCTAGCAGGATTTAGGTTTGAGACCTTCTAAATCAGGTTTAGGGATCCATGGTCCTCATCCTGCAGGTTTTCCATCCATCCCAGCTCCAACATACCTGATTCAAATGACTGAGCCGCTGTGATTGGTGTTTGGATTTATTTGATCTGATTCAGGTGTGTTGGAGGACGAAATGGATGAAAATCTGCATAATGCGGCCCTCAAGGACCAGGGTTCCCCGCCCGTTCTAAATAAATATTCAGTCCCAACATACCCAGGCCTCTTAGGTACTTACCGTCTGTGGAGTTTTACTCCACTGAGCATCACAGTTTAAACACTAAAGGATGAAAATATGATGTAAAGAAATGGAAAAGATGAAAATCTTGACTCATTTTCATTTAAATCTGTCTCCCTTAGCTTTCCGCAGGATATGTTCTGCATAAAAGTAAATCGAAAAGTAGCGTATTGCACACTTGTTTAATAATTATGCAGCTACACAACTTTTTTTTTTGCTCTCCCAATGGATATCAGGTCAGCTCAGTCACTCCCTGTTTTTAAGATCCTGCTCAAAACCCTTCTCTTCTACCAGGCCTTCCCCTCACACCGATTCAAACCCCCCTCTTCTCCCCAATGTTAGTTTCTTTATTGGATTTACAGAAAGTTTATTGGATTTACAGAAAGTGTGCAATAATTAATTAAACAAATAATGACAGGTGCATAAATTTGGGCACCCCAACAGAAACATGTCATCAATATTTAGTAGATCCTCCTTTTGCAGAAATGACAG
>JBAMHT010000004.1:1518111-1533302 GCA_037177075.1 Craterocephalus fluviatilis | reverse complement strand
TTGAATACAGTACATGATGTATTGACTACTCTCAGGATGAAAGAACCATTTCGCCCAGTATAACAAAAAGTTCTTCTGAACAAGATTACCTACTATAAGTTTACTTTTACAGATATAGTTGACATATTGTTCTATGATCTAATGTAGGTTTAGAGCTGCATCCTGTAGATAAATACTTATTTATCCTGAGTCAGGCCTAAAAACATTTTCCAACTGCGCTGTTAATGTATTCCTCATCAGTAACGCATGCACTTCTTCCTTAACAAATCTCCACAGAGAACCCTCTACTATGACTCCAGAAGTATCTGTGACTGCAGCGTTCACAAGGTCTATTACTAATTTCATTATGCAATTTTCAGGCAGAGAGCTAAAAATAAGTGCAGGGTTCAAAGGGGTTGAAATAAATAGAATTTGCTATGAATCAGTCACCTGGAAGACGGCCTTTATAAAACAATAAGATGGTGTGACTGTAAACTGTCCAGAGCAAAGGATAAAAGTGAATAATTTTAATTAATTAATTTCTTCCATGGGGATTTGTCTGAGCCAATTCTTTCTACACTGGTTCTCTGCTTCTATAAAAAGAACAATAATAATAGAAGTCTTTGCAGCAAAGGTGAAGCACCTTGAAAGGAAGTTCTTCCTATGAATCAGATTTACAGAGTATCTGCGGTGCAGCCTGGGTTATTTGCATTTTAAGGGCCCAGACTTTGCAGCCTCTTGCATCTTCACAGAGACAATGATGAATTATTTAACACAAAATGAGAAAAATGGTGATAATGACTTGCCGGTATCTTCCTGTTTGGTTAAATCTATGCCATCAGCACAAGGTTGGGGTGAGGGCAAACTATTTACATTATGGACGAGAAACCATAAAAATAACCGGAGCATGGGTGCTGCTCATCCTCTGCATGATTTTACTTCAGCGGCACCCATAATGCCAAGAGTGATGAATATCACATTTTCTCCTCCATTCATCATGTCAGTTGTCATGAAAGTAGTCCGTGTACAATCTTAAATATAATTTCTGAGCAAATTAATTTATTTTGTATCACTAATGATACATTTTCATTTCCACTTACACATTTTTATAAATGGATCCAGACATTTCTCACTTAAAAATGCAGTCATTGTAATGCTGATAGGAAAAAAAATGATTCACATAATTATTGTGGGGTTTTTCTTTCATTATTTCTTTTCCTTGCTTTTTGAAAAAATGATTATCTTTTTTATTTATATCATTTAGTTATATTTTTTACTTGTCTTGTCCAGCGTTATGGCAGTAGGATGATGGTTTGGCTGCCATTTTGTATCAAGCAAATTGGCTTTGATAGAGGAGCTTTTTTCCTCATTTAAATGCTTCATTTTCATTTCCAAAACCCATCTGTTAACTTTGGCTTTTCAGACAATAAGTGGGCGACATTTTAATCTGATTTTAGCGTGATTAGTTTTAGTATTTTAGTTTTTTTTACCTGTTTTATCAAACTGTATTTTAATTTTGTTAATTACTTTTAACTCTACTGTTTATTGTGATCAACTTTGTTGTTTTTAAAGTGCAATATAACTAAAGTTGCATCGCTTTTCAGATAGTTCAAATATATTGCTGCTGAAAAATCTTGATGACTGCATCCATCAGTGTCGGTAGAAGGAACACATATGTACAGGTGTTTGATTCACTTCTTTGTTTAAATTTATGTCCTGTTTGACTGTTTTAGGAAACACTGTTTATCTGTTGAAATTGAGGAAATAAGAGCTACCTGCAGATGTTTAGAAAAAGATTGCCTTCAGCGCATCATAACATGATTTTATTGGTGGAAAACAACCTATAACTGTGTTTATCTGGCAGGCTGAAAGCTGTGGATGAGGCTGTTGCAGAGGCCTTGAACACGAACCACTGCAGTACTAAACAGCCAGTGGTATTATAGGATGCCAAGCCCTTAATGTTTATATTTTCATTTTTTAATGATTTTTTGATAATGTTATATGCTCACCAGTCACTTTGGTAAGTACAGCTTACTAGTACCGGGCTGGACCCCTTTCACCTCCAGAACTGCCTTCATTCTTCATGGCATAGATTCAACAATAAAACTTTCCTCAGAGGTTTTGCTCCATATCGACATGACAGCATCACACAGTTGCTGGTAGAAAGGGGTCCAAAGTATCTCCCACCAGCAGCCTAAATCATTGATCCAAAGTAGGATGGATCCATGCTTCCATGATGTTTCCAGCAGATTCTGCCATCTGAATGTGGAGCTGAAATGGAGACTCATCAGACTAGTTTGACCAGTTCTGGTGAGTCTGTGTGAATTGTAGCTGACAGGAGGGGCCCCGGTATGGTCTTCTGCTACTGAAGCCCATCATGTTGTGTGTTCAGTGATGCTATTCTGCATATGCTGGTTGGAAGCAGTGCTAATAGGAATTCCTGTTGCCTATCTATAATCTCCAGTCCGCCTATTTAAACTACTTTTTAGACCATTTTCTGTAAACCCTAGAGATGGCTGAGTGAAAATCCAAGTAAAAACTCAGAATAACAACCATAAATCCCCACTCATCCTGATCCTGATGCTCAGACTGAACTTCTGGTAGTGGTTTCCACCATGTCTACATGTCTACATGCACTGAGCTGCTGCCATCTGATTGGCTGGTTTGATATGTGTTAACAAGTAATTTGTCCACTAAAAACTAAAATCTAAAGCCCTGATAGATATTAAAAAGCACAACTTTCTTGCTGGACTTTGAAAACATTGCTCAGAGCTCTGTCATTGTTGGTCGACATCAACATGCAGGCCTCCCCTTGTTCCTGCCGGGTCACAGTTCCCTGACCCCAGGCAAAGTGTGATGATTGTCATCCCCTGTGGGTTCAGAGCTGGAGGCCTTCGGTGTTCTATCAAAAATAAAAACTGATTCGACTCGAATGGCGAGGGGAGCTACACCACCGGGTCCATCACAGACACGCAATATTGAGCCACCAGTGGGTAAATTTCCTCTTCACAACACTGATAGCCTACGGTCGAAATAAAATTGCAGTCCATGACTCAGTGTGAGTGTTGACGGGGGAGAGACTGCTCCTTTTAGTTTCTGCCACCATAAGTGACAAATGGAGAAGCTCTGCTCTGCTTCACTTATTGAACTCCAGTGAAAAAGGTCTGCTGTAATGGCTTAAGAGTGGAGCTGACTTAAAGGGACATTTAGCTCAAGATGGTACTTAGATTTTTCGTGATTGGCTCAAGTAAATTGAACCTTTAATCTCACTGAAATCAATAAAAGTGGAGGCAATGTTGGCCTGAATAGCCTAATGGGACTACACTTTTCACTGATGTCAGAAAATCTCCTGAAAACATCAGAGGAGATTTTGTTTGAAATTAATTTGTTTTACTTCGGTTTTACCTCAAACTTTTGCTGATTTCTGTGGAAAATTCTGAACAAACATATTCTGAACAAAATGCTCCCACCTGCTTCCCGTCCAGCGTGTAGAGCCTCTTCACCGCTCCGGAGTCCAGTTTGATGGCCTCTGTGATGTCGGCCAGCACCTGTTCGAAGGAGTGAGCAGTCTTCTTGTTCAGTAGGATCCTTACGGCCTTGCGAGGCTTCACGCCGCTGCGGATCACCGTCACCAGCTTGGGTTTGATGAAGTCTTTGCTCTCTCGACCCTCGCGGCCTTCTGGGCGATCTTTGGAGGAGACGGGGGTGCTGGTCGACACTCCAGTGGACGCTGTTGAGGTTCGGGTGGATGCGGAGGCCCCGGAACTGGCGCCGGGCTTCCAGCCCTGGATGGATATCTTGGTGTAGTCGACCTTCCGGTAGGGCTCATTGGAGGCACAAACGTAACATTCGCCTGAGCCGAAAGAAGAGAAGCTTTATGAGATTAAAATATCCCAAAAAGCTTTACAAAAGGCAACAAAAACATTTAAACTTAAGATGTTTATGCGGAGGTTAAAAAAGGAGTTTAGAGGTTATCTAAGAACGGCTGTAGTCAAATGAAATGTGGTAATACAATCTGTGTGTCTGTGTCTGTGCATGTGTGTGTGTGTGTGCATATAGAGGATGAAGAGAAGGTGACAGCAGATGTCAGATCCACTGCTCTGTCTGAGCTGAGCTCTCTGAACAGCCTGTCAGTCATCCGGATTTTCACCATGCATACAGAGAGAATGACAAGGAAAAGGCTTCTGGGTAACGTCCAGTTACCTCAGAGTAAACATGAAGACATGTCGCCATGAAGGCGGATTAACAAGGTCTGCATCAAAGACATGCCAATCACAAGAGGACAATCGGAACAAGGAATTCATGAAGTAGACTAGAGCATTTAGCACTTCCGGAACGCTACAATACCAGTATTCCCAGTCGATGGCAATGAAGGCATAGAGTGTGGACCATTGGATTCTTTGAAACCCAACTACTCACCAGGGGTGCGAAACCCTTTCAAGGGCCGCATTCCAGCCGAGTTTTCCATGTGTTCATCACACCTGATTCAAATCAAATGAATCCACCAGCCAAACAAATCCTGCACAGTGGCTCGTTAAGTTCAATGAGGTGTGTTGGAGCAGGGATGCATGGAAAACTTGCAGGATGAGGCCCAAGGCTACCCACCATTGATCTACACTAACAAAGAAGCAACTGACCCAAAATTCATATCTATGCCTCTTAGTTCACTCTGTCCATCTCCAACATTCAGCTGGTCTGAGTTTGCTCTCACACTGCAGTTTAGGTGCATTCTCACCGGTAATGTTTGATCCAGTTTAGACGAACCCTAAACAGATTGAACAGTTTGTTTGACAGGCGTGTGAAAACTTGTGCAGACCAAAGAAGCAAATTCTGGTCCGCTGAAGACTAGGGGTTTTGCAGTGCGAAAGCAAATGGACCATCCAGTGAACCGAAGAGACAAAGCATCATATCCAAGGCATCCAACATGCTGGATATCTGTTCAAATAAGGTACCCTCTCCTCGCCAGAGGCAGCGCTATGTCAAGAGTTACAGAGTGAGAATGCGAGACAAACAAAAAGGAAAACTTACTCATCTATTGGCTAATGCAGGACAACTTCTGTTTCCACTACATGAGATACAGACCGCTTCCCGCATTTGCATTCAAAACTTAATTGTATGGATGGACCAGAGATCAACCAGAGTTTGGTTGTGCATTCACATCTCCCCAAACAAACCAAACTTTCCATGCTAACAGACTAGTATTGGAATCAGCATGGATTGGGCTGGCATAAAAGAAGAACCTACTGAATGGGTTGACTGCATAATAACCATAAATATCCCCTATGTTTCAAATACTCCTTTATTGCAGCTTTATAAACATCCTTATGAAAAAAATCCAAACATTCGACATTCTGGGAAACTGTGCTATCATCTATAAAATCTGTCCAACCTGTTTTCAAGCCATTTTTAACACAAAAGTCTAATTACCCTTGCATCTAAAGGCAGGCATCAATGGTCTTGCTTCTCATTAACATTGAATGCATCCATGCAGATATGAAGCAGATGGACAAATTCTGATGCTGTTTACACATCTAGTGATATTCGCGTGAGGATTTTACCCAAACTACAGATCAGAGACATGTGTAATGTATGGAAATATAATTAGTATTCAGCTGTGTATTAAATAGAAATTAAGTCTGAGTTTTCCTATATTTTTTTGCATTTGTCCTTAAAAATAAAGTAATAAAAACATCTATATACATGAAATTTGTCAGACTGTTACATAAAAACAGCCAATAAGTCACCTAAATCCTAACAGCATATTTCAAAGCTAGAATTTGCACGAAGGACATTTAGTAGATGGATAAGTCTAGATGTTCGTGCAAAACTTGGACTTATGAGCCGAACATGACCAGTATCTCAGTCTAACATGCTGTTGATCCTCCGTCCTCTGCCAGAACAACCCTAACTCTCCTTGGCTTAGACCTCTACAAGCTCTCTGCGATATTTGGCACCAAGATGTTGGCATCAGCTCAGGGCTGCTGTGGGTCAGTCACCTTGATGTTTCAGATACTCTGACCCACTTACTGAAATTATGTCAGGCATTCTTACTTTTACATCCAACAACCCGATTGTTCATCCATCTCAGACCCTGACAGATGCAGTTCCTGCAGTTAATATCGTCATCTATAACTGTCACAATCCTGAAATGAATCAGAACCAGGCCATGTGCATGTCAGTGTTTTGGGCCAATGCTAAAATTTGATTTTAGAAACAGACACCATCCTTAGCATATACCATTGGTTTGACTTCCCTCATATTCCATTAGGTATTGTTATGCACGTCAAAATGTACAGTACATTTACTGTAAAATTAGTAGGAATGCGTAATCCCTCTCAAAAAAAACAAACTAAAATCATGAATATGTTAAAATGATCCACCATGTTCAGCAAATTATAGTCTACTATATGTACAATAGGATTTAGCCACTTCCTGTTTTACCTTAAATTGTCAAAAATGATATTTTAGCCCTCTGTCTACCTCTACAGCTCATGTTATAAATCCCTCACTCCCTCATCTGTGCCTCCAGTCCTCTAAAAAACACACCTTTGTGTATTTCGTGCTCACACACCTTTTCTCTGTAGGCATTGTCTGTGTGCGTGGGTGTGTGTGTGTGTGACCTTGTCTCTCCACATGCTGACTTTCACTTTGCGATTCAAACCAGCTGGACAGGCCTGCTCCGGGTTATTAGTCAAATACCTCAGTGACTGGACACAAAAACACCTTCTGTGTTCTATCTGGACGTCACTGTGAGGACTGAAGGCGGGTACCGCTGATGACTAATGGAACAGCCTGACAGGTTAATAGACTGATGACCTCTTTAGCTCGCAATGCTTATAGTTTGAAAGGTTTTCTTGCCATTTGGTGTGATGTTTACATCTAATCATTTTGTATCTGTGACCG
This sequence comes from Craterocephalus fluviatilis, assembly GCA_037177075.1. Lineage (NCBI taxonomy): Eukaryota > Metazoa > Chordata > Actinopteri > Atheriniformes > Atherinidae > Craterocephalus > Craterocephalus fluviatilis. Next base: position 1,526,420 of record JBAMHT010000004.1, on the reverse strand, counting down.
GTTTGAGTTTACCTTCAGCCAATCAGCAGCATTTGATCAATATTGTTTTAGGTCTTCAGGCTCTGCTTTGTTAGCGTTTCTGGATGACTGCATGGCTGTCCACTTAAAAAACTACCCAGAATCCTTCAGTCTGCAGGTGCTGAGAGCTATGTGGACAGATAAGTATAAGAGAAAGGAAATCATTTGTTATGTACATTTAGGCTCAAAGTAGATGACGAATAAGCAGATGCATGACACCATCGGTCACTTCTGTCTCATTTAGGCACATAATTTAGTTTTCGGGGGCCTTGCAGATCTGGAGAAATACCGCTGCAAACTGCGGGGCAGCGTTGAGCTGCATGCTCACATCCGACCAGCGAAAGGATCAAACCAAAGAAGGAACAGGACGAAGAAGATAGAGGAGGAGAAGAGGAAAACAACTGTAGACACCAGTGTTCGAAACTGACGTGAGAACACAAAGTGACCTCTGAACTCAGCACTGCCCACTAGTGGATGAATTGAGTATGAGGACGTATGACAACTTTGAAACAGACATACCTATTTATGTAAAACAAACCTCTCCACAGTGCTACTAAACATTGCCCATAAAACATCGTCCGTTTTTGCATTTTATCTCATGGCCAGGGATTATTATTATTTTTCATCAATGTCACTGGATGGGCTCCCATAGACTTGACCAGGGGGGTCCAAAATCCACTGTCCTGCAGGATTTCAAGGATTCCTGCTTCAACGCCCCGAATGAAATTCAAAGGATCCAACAGCTCATGTAGTTCTGGACAATGACTCATTAATTTGAGACAGGTGTGTTAGAACAGGGACACGTTGAAAACCTGCGGGCCCTAGAGGACCGCTGTTGGACACACCTGGACTAGACCTATATGGTGAGCATTGTGTGAGAGGCCACCTAGAGGACAGTTTTGCAGGTGTAGAGAAGCAGCTGCTTGATTTGCAGCTGACCACTTGGTGTCCAAATCTGCTACATGCAATACTTGTGTTTTGGATATTATTTGTCTGTTAGTGAAAGCTCTTCATCTGCATGCACCTCGTGGGCAAACTGGTGTGTATCTCATATCAGTGTTTTTCCTTGCAAATTATTTAAAGATGATGTGTCACACATGCTGAAATTTCATTTACAGCTAATGCATATTTAATATTTCTGTCCTGTGCTACAGTTTCTTGACTGAAAACAAGTTTCTCAGTCAAGCACACAAGAAACATTAAGCTCTTTGGATTTTTTGAGATGTTTGAAGTATTTGGGTGACCGTGCAGATCTGCTCTAAAATGCAATTCCAGGGCAGCATAGATTTTATAATTAAACAAGAAAATTTAACATTGAGGAATACAGAGTGCTGCAACAACTGAGAAACGTTAAACCCTCAGCCTGCAGTAACTGAAAACAGATCCAAAAACACCAAATAAGGGACTGGTAGGGGGAATACGAGCTTTACAGGATGAACCAGACATTTCAGGAAAATGGGCAGTTACTAAAAGACAGATTCAACCACCACCTGTCACTTTGGAAACAGACCTGCACCCATTTTAAACTGAGGTCCATACTCAATTCTTCCCTTTAGCCCTTCCCTCCATTGAGGGGGATTCATATTGTGCCCAAGTGTCCTGAAGCACCATTCTAAAGCTTTCCACCCAAACTTCCCTGAAGTTAATCCTCATGACTGACCTTTTGTGTTTTCTGATAAAAGTAGCACCTAAACTCACAACGGCAGCCTCAACTAGCCAAAAAGAAACATCCATTATAAAACACAAAACAGACACATTAACCTTTCAGCAGGACATATTCATCTATCATCTTAATGTAGAGGCATTAGCTGAGCCACTCGCTTACATGTTCGCCTCCATGTTTTTCCCCATGCTGCAGCTTGACTGTACAGAGTTTTAATAAATTACAAGTTTCCCTCTCTGGCCTCTCAGATTAGATCGGTCATGCTCCGCTCTGTGTGTTAAGTGCCTGAAAGTGATGCATCCGTCTTTTAGCGCATCTCCGGCTCAACAGCTTCCTGCCTCTAAAGCTCATTAGTGGACATCACAACCAGTCACACATCAATATTGATGAAGAAGTGATGTTACTCAGCCACTGCTCACTTTCTCCCTAATTCACTTCAGGCATGGAAAAGATGGGCAAACACACATTAGAGATGTCAAATCACCCTGAAATCATTCAATAAACTTAAATCTAGATGTGGAAGATCATCGAACCATTTATCATACCCATATGTTTGTCATGCATCATGTCATTTCTCAAATAACTCCCGGTTCTTTATGAGATGGATTAGATTTCTGGGACTTGAAGGGTGCTGGAAGCAAAACATCACACATGAAGTATAATTTACAACAACAAACCAGTGAGATTACTGGCTAAATCTGAGTCAAATGGTGGGAAATGTTTAACTCATTAGCTGCAACTTTAATACAAACTGGTACCAGGAAGTAGGGTGAATGGATGTCCCTGAGGAGCTACTGTATTGATTATATGATACTCATTCTGCTCTTGATGTACACAGAGATAAATAATTCAAATGTGTTTGCATAACAAAAACAAGAAATAGAGAAAGAAGTGACAGAGCACTTCTTAAACGGAAAGGATCGATTGATTTGACATGTAAGTGACAGCGTGGACAGCTACAGACTAGTGTAGGAGGTCATGTTTCTGAGGGCAGATCTGAGAGCACCAAAGGAAAATAGACCAGTTTTTTACCCATAAATATTCCACCAAGGTTCCATATCTGGTGAAAAATCTCCATACTATCGCTAAAATCATTTCTATAAGAGATCCAAAATGAATTGGGTTTTACCATCATGGTGTGTTTGATTTGTGCTCGGAAGTGTAGTCGGAAATACAACAAGAAGGCTTCTTAAAGTTGGATATCCGACTTAAGGAAGTATTACTAGCTCCAACTTTATGGCTGCTGACTTCCAGATCCAACCTCCAAGTCAAACCGAACCCTTAAAGCTGTAATTATCAGATGTTTTGGCTTCTGATTTACCATCAAATAATTGTCTTTACTGCCCATTTCATCACATACGCATTATTAAATGAGCCTGCATTCTTAGCATTGAAGGTCATTTCAAGTTCATTTGAACTTCATTTTTGGGGGAAAAAGTGAAAATCCTACGACTTGGTTCGATAGCGAAGGTGTCTCCAAAAGAATGTTAAAAGCATTTTTAGGATTTTCTAGAGAAACAAGTCTGATACATGGAGGACCCACCCTACAACTTAATCTTCATTTATGCTCTACGTTAAATACTTGTTCATGTACAGAGGAGCTTTCTGTCGATCTTCTGCATTTCAGTTTCAGGCAAATATGTACCCAGGATTTAGCAAACGGGGTGGTACCACTGGAAACCATGGGGGAAGTGTTACACAGTAAAACTCACATCAAACCAATGAAAGGAACAAAGAAGAAGAAACTGTAGAATACTGCCGGTTGCTGTGCTACTTCACATGTGACACATCGGATTATTTAGGCAGTGAGGTTTGACAACACTTTCCACAAATGTGCCAAAGTATGTAGATTAAAAAGGTAAATGAAATTAAACTTTAGGCCAAAAATATGCTTGATTTTTTCCAAACATAAGCATTGTAATGATTGCCTTCTTATATATTTTACATTTGTTTATTAAGACCTGCGCGTCCTTTGAAATGATTGTGGCACATGATACTAGCACTGCAAAGGTGAACACACACAAATATCCTTAATTTACGGGGTGTTCACTTTTTATATCCCATAAATACACAAGTCCTGTAGAGTCTCAATATACCAGTTAACCCACCAGTATCCTCAAAATTGTTCAGCCAGAGAGTTGTTAGCTTAACCTAAAGACTGGAAAAACATGAATACAGCGAGCTTATTGGCCTAAAGTTCAGCTAAAACATCTGGGAGTCTTACCTTCAATCAGCTCATCCATGCTGGTGATCTTCTTGTTGCCATCTATAGTGTAGATCGTACGAACTCCTTGGGGTAGATGCAGGTTATCTGCCAGAGAGCGCGTGAGCTCCATCAGCAGAGCATCGTAGGACCGGAAGCGGTCACTGGAAACGGCATAGACCAGGCCTTTAAAGTACCGATCCCCATTGCGATAGAAGCGGACCTTTTTGGCTCGTTTCTCTGAGGTGAGGGCCTGCAGGGTGCGGGTACGGTAGTAGCTGCAGTTAGCACTGTGAGCAGGACTGGGAACCAGGCTGCTGCCCCTGGAACTCGGGCCGGACGCTCCGCCGCTGTCATCTCTCTTCGCCCGGGTGGAGCGACCCCGGCGAACCCGGTCACGTTCATCAAAATGCTCCAACTCAAGGGTCTTACTCAAAGACATGTTGGCTGACAGTCTGGAGAGTTTACCAGAGTCCTGATATCGGATTCATATTTCCAAAGCAAAAAAAGTTCAAGAGCTGAGTGATCATGAAAACATTCCTTCCAAACCTAGTAGAAAAAAGATTTTGTGGAGCCGGGATGTTTTATTTCAGTTCAAAGCAAAAGGTACAAGTTTTTATCAGCTACTTGACCTCACTGAAACAACTGTAAGAGGATGTCCAGACTATTCAACGTCCATTAAAATAAGCCCAAGTATCAGTAAATCTGGTACAATGCAAAGAAAATTCATGTTAATGTAAAGATATTCTGTAAATCAAGTGGTACTGTCCTCAAACTCCCAACAAAAATGAGATGTAAGGACCATAAAAACCTTTTTCTCCCAAAGAAAAAAGATTCACAGTGATATGTCAGATCAAGGTTTCAGGATGAAATACTTTATCCCCAATGCATAGACAATATAGATTTAAAAATACTAAAATTAAGGTTTTCTTGTGGCTTTTTTAAAGGTCAAATCAAGACAAGAAAGCATTGCCTATGATAATTTTGCTGATTTGGCGCCCTGGCAGTGACCTTACTGTGATGTCTGTGACCCCATCATAACCCTTAGTCATCGAACTTTGAAGGCTTTGCTGAGTAGAACCGGAGAAAGCAGGCCAGCCCCTAAATCCAGCTGTAGACCCGCTTCAGTCCACTCTAGTCCTATAGATCCGGTCCGTCTTGGGGTTTCTGCCTCAAAAACAGAACTTCATCTTCCAGGTTCCACAGCATCCCGCGATCCCTGACGACAAAAAGAAAGAACTATCACATGGTTTCCTGACAAAACGGATCTCCCCCATCATCATCATCAGCAACCTCATCCTGAGACACATGACAATTGGCACAGTCAGCCTTCCCTATGGAAGAGGAGAGCTGGCTTTGTATGAACTCAGGGATGTTAAACACAGGACTGCATTTAATTATATAAGCATTTTAAAACATTCAGCACAGAAAAGGCTTTATTTAAAAAATCTGACTATTTCATCCCCTTTTAATTGTTAGAAGTCAGATCAGAGGAGGCTGTTTTACACACCAACTACATTTTCTGCAATGCCAGAGGAAATTTCGAGCTAAACAGGGTTTTTTTTCTTTTTTTCTGATGCTGCAGCAAAGCATGAGCCAGCAGATGACATGATTATAAAGCCCGTTTGTCTCTCCCTGCATCTGACAAATGAATCGACTTTATCCATCAATCCGCCCAGACGTTGCTAAGCTCTGCTGACAGCGACACACACACCCCCCCACACACACACACACACACCCATACACGCGCACGCTGAGAGGGAGGCACCTACCAATAATGCCGTGAAACCGGTTTGTTGCTAAGGAGGCTTTCTCCTCTTCCTCCCCACTGTGTCGCGTTCCGGTCTATTCCGGCGGATCCGGGCGGATCCAGGCGGGCTGAACCTGCTACGACCGAGCCGAGCCGCTCCAGGCCGGTCCGCTTAGCCGGGTTGGAGGGATGCAGCGGAGGCAGGCGACACCTGCAGAGGAGCGGGATGCACAGAGACAGGCGGCGAACAGCAGCATGGCCGCTGCAGCAGAGAGCAGACACCGGCTGGATACCCCCGCCCTCCCCCTCCTCTCACCGGCTGTACGTGATGACAACGTCCCTCCCGCCCTCTTTTTCTCTCTCTCCACCTCTTTGTCTACCTCTCTCCACCGTCTCTGGCTTTTCTTGCCTTTTGTCTGCCGCTCCCCATATTCCAGCTTTATCCTCCTGACTCTGTCAGCCTGTGTTTAGAAACTACTCATTACGCAAGAGTAAATGTACATTTACACACATTTTTCAGGTAAAGCCACTGTCGCATAATTATAAGTTTCTGTCACAGCTAAGCTGGCGCATTTACTTGCATTTTTTTCTAAAATTAAACAATACTTTAATATTTCTTTGATAATATGAGGTTTTATTTAAAAGACAAAAACCGGAGAGAAGAGTGATGTTACTGTGTAACATCGCACTCTGGTGGCCATATGATATTACTACAATTACTACAGTAGTTTGTGACAGATGACTGCACTATTGCTCACTGAAAACAAAATACATGTTAATTTACTGATTATTTACACAACAATCCACTGGATTATAAACGATTCAATCTGATTTAAATCATTCATAATTAGCTGAATCTGATATTTAAAGAATGGTCACATTTATGCTTGTCTAAATTGTTTAATGGTTTCCTTTTTTTCTTTTTTTACATCAGAAAACATTGTCAGAGCAAATAAAATGTCAATGTTGCAGTCAATGTTAACAATCCCATTGCCTACACTGGAGAAGTAGGAGAAAACTATGTTTTTTTTGTATTCCATGGTTCACATTTAAAATGGCCTTTGTGTTGACATCCAGTTGATGCTATGTGATGTGAGCAAAACACAACTGCCCCATCATGTTAAAGAAAATTATAAAATATGGTTTTACTTTTATTGTTACTTTTTTTTTAAAAGCCTTGAGTTATCTCAGTGTACTCCTGTACTTCAATGCTCCTATGGGTCTCTTCGACATCCACCATCACCCCTGAACATTTTGTCATGGCAATTTAAAATTCTCTCTTTTTCCTTTTTTCTTGGATAAGCTGCAACAGCTGCTGAAGCAGCAGAAGAGGAGGAGAAGGAGGAGGAGGAGGGGGACAAAGGGGGGCTAAATGAGTCTGTTTTAAATCATTGCAAGGCAAAGGCACCTTTTCTAGCCATTTCTGATTAGTGAAACTGCTGACAGCAGCCGTGGAGATAAGACTACTGCAGACAATTAACTCATTTGGATTTTAAAGGTGACAGATCCTCCACTTTTCAAACAAAAGTCTACACATCGAAGTAACCTTTTAGCTTCTTGATTGCAAACATTGATTAACTGTTCCTGATGTTGCCAAAACATTATGTTTACTGAGACACATTTTCTATTATTTAATTTTTTTAGCATAAAAGGTGTAGGTGCGTAAGCTTTTGTTTCTACCCTTTTGGTCACATAAGCTACCTTCTAAGTTGAAGTGAAAGGTCTATGTGCAACAAAATAAAATAGAGTTTCATTCATTCAAACAGCTGTAGTAACTCTCCTCTGCTTCAGCCTCTGATGGTCCCTGTGAGGGTATAAATGTGAATATTCAGAATGTTTTTGTTTGAAAACCATAAAAAGGCTAATAAATAATGATAATTAAAGGCTAAATAAAGAATTCTGCTTCATAGATAAATATTTGATAAAGTTGCACTGGATGTTATTCTAAAGATTTTCTGTTTAAGAACTTTTTCTCTGCTGTTATTTGCCTTGTATGAGGCTTTCAGTGGTCCATAAGATACTGGTCTGTGTGGTCTCTTTGATCACGTTATATCTCCTACAAAAACTTAATTAACCAAATAAGCCATATCAGCTTTCCATGTTCTCCATGATATTATGTTCCACGTGGACCACACCTGCGTCTTCGCTCCATCTTCCTTTGTTGAACTGGTTTTTGTTATTCTGCCCGGTGCAGACGCCCCACCCTCATCAGTGGGTCAGGGGGTGACAGCTGGGACACGAGGCAGCCAGGCTGTCCCACCCGTTACCGTCAGCCACCCACTGAACCGTTCATCTAAGGCAAGTCGGACAAGTAATGATGTTCTTCACATTTCGGCCTGATCTGTTCAATAAAGTATTTTTGAAGTTTTCGGAATGTTTGATGCTTTGATGAGTCATTTTTCACTTAGATTGGATTTAAATATTAGTTAAATATTACATTAGATTTCGTTCAGATGGTCTCAACCTTTCAGCATCTGCCAAAGAGAAAAGTGTTGACAACCTTTAACAACCTGATACAGAAAACCAGCATTTTCACCATTTGTCCCCCCACCCCCAAAAAATCTTTCTTTATACTATTTCTGAAATAAAACTGTATTTACAAAGAAGTGAAGAAAAAAAATGCTAAACCAACAAAAACGCTTTAATCCATCTAATGTTTTCTCTTCCGTATTGTA
>JBAMHT010000004.1:1271648-1283180 GCA_037177075.1 Craterocephalus fluviatilis | reverse complement strand
CAGGTGAGTTTGTTGGTGGTTCAGGTGTTGGGATGGGGGGTGTGGCATCAGGTATGAAAATCTTGCAGATGTCATCTACAACAGAGCCGTCGATTTCTGGAGGCTCGAAACCCGGCGGAAAAGGCCGAGCTAATGGAGAGAAATTAGAACTGTTATTTTCCCTATAACATAAACAGCTGGTAGAGAGGAACGATTTTATGTTTCTTTTCAGCTTTTTTAAAAACTTTATTTTCCCATTTAAGGAATTTTTCTTGTTAGTGTAGTTTAGGATATTATGTTATATAATGAAAAGGACATCCATGTGTCCTTTTCATTGGCAGGTGTAAGATATCCGTGAAAACGAGACCAAGAGTAGCAGAGCCGCAGTTTTTGGCCAGCTAACAGTTCTTCGTACCTTTAACCCGCCTACCTCCCTTGGTCAGCTCCCGTTAGCTGCGGGTTGGCTTTGTTAGCTTGTAGCTCAGAGTTTGATAGGTGTCAATCATCCCTCCCCATGCTCACAGCCCTCCTGTCAGCATTTCCTCATCGGACATATTTGGATTTTTCGGCAGTCTAAAGACTCGTGACAATACCAAGATGGCGAAAGAAGGAACCTCTGATCTTCTTTTCAGCTCATCAGAAACCTGCGGGTCACCTGGTTTTAAGGTTCATCCATTTATTTTACAGTCTGTGGGTTCAACAATATTTTATGCAGAACTTTAAACTAGCCTTCCTTTTCTTTAATTGGATGATGCTCTCCGTCTGTCAATGACTAAATTTTCAGAATTAGAAATTTTATGACTTAAAGTTCCCAGCCTGCATTTCGATGTGGGTCTACAAGGGTTAAATTTGGGCTGCAGTCCTTTCCTCACCTGTGTTACCCATTGGGGTTTTCAGTTTGGTTCTGATCGGGTTTTAGCTGTGTTGGGCAAAACTTTGAGATTATTTCTAAACCATTATTGTCCTTCTTTATGCCCATGACAACTCAGACCAAATGCACCCACTATGGCCTACAGCCAGCCCACATCGGACTCACATATGGGAACTATGGAGCCAGAACCACATGGACATGTGGATCCTCCTGACTAGACAGAGCTGCAAATGATTCAGTTTATTGTGACATTTTGTAGAATTTACTTGTGCAACCTGATTTGGTGAATCATGTTTGCAAAATATCCAACATCCTCAGAAGTTAAGGGATTTAAAATAATTAACCCTGAAATCTTCTATTTGAGTTTTTTGAAGAATATTTGAACCATTGTTGGTATCACAAGTTTATCATCCAATGAAAACTATTTAGGGTTACATGTTTGATCCGTAGAAAATACAAAATAATAAGAATATAAAGTGACATAAACTGTAATGTATATTTACACAAAAGTCTGAAATGATGTATGATTCAACATAGTAGAGGAGAAGTTTATCAAACTTATTGCAGATTTATCAGTGTTGACGTTATGTTTTTTGTCCGTACCCTTCTTATAAAGATAATAATCAATAGTAATTCATATAACTAGAGAGCGAATGAAGATAAATTTGCTAAATTATCATTTTAGGAAATTGTTATTAATTAAAATTAAAATTAGTTGTGAAAACAATAAAAAACAAATATAGTATAGTCCTGGACCAATGAGAGCAATGGGCCAGAATTGCTGTCGACAGGTGTAGAAGTCTGATGGAGAGTCCCAGAAAACACCTGAATGCCTCAAACGATTGCTCAACAAAATATCAGCTTAACATATTCATTTATTATGTTTTTTGCTTGTTTCTAAAAAAATATTAAAATATTTTAAAAAGCCTTGCTACATTAAGAGTTTTTACAGTTTGCTTTAAACAATGCAGTCTTAAATATGCAAAAACTGTTAAATATGACTCTTCATAATCTGGCAACTTCTTTCCTGAGACTTTTATAAAGTGAAATAATATGTATATCAGTCATTATTAAAGCAATAAATGCCCTGATTTATTTAAAAGAAAAAAAAACAAGTTTTTATCTTGTGATAACTTCAAGGGTGAACTTCTTCCTTCCCTGTGCCAAGGTCAACCTCTCTGTTTGTATGCAGGTGTCTTTGCAGCCAACTTAGCTGTCAGTCTGTGCTGCATATTTCATGAAGACAGTTCCAAGGTGTGTTTTTCTTTTGTCTCAGTCTGTTGTTTGCAGCAAAGCTGCCGTGAAGACAGTGTGTTAAAAAAAGGTCAGATTACACCGACTTCTTTTCCTGTATGAATATTTTCTGCAGTTTTTCATCAGTGCATTAAATATGTCGGATAAAAACACTCATGGAGACGTGATTTCTAAAGACTGTAAAGAATTTAGATGTACTCACCTTGGATTAAGTCGATGCCGCGAGCTCTGAGGAAATAAAGGAGGAAAATGAAGTGCAAAAAAAGAGACATTGCTGTCTGAGGGACGGCAATATGAGGAGAAAAGGTGGAAAATAGAGAGGACAAGGAGAAAGTAAATGGAGAGGAAGGACAGAACGGTGCAGAGTGACAGAGGAGAGGTGATGAAGAAAAATGAGGTGGGGAGGGAGGGGACGGAGGGAGAAGCTTGAAAGTGTCTAGACTTTAAAGTTTAGTCAGACGAGATCTGGCAGGGTTTGTGGTTCTGAGTTGCAAAAGACTGAAATCCTTTAAATCCTCATTTCTTTTTCAAATTTTACTCATTCAACAAAGACCTAAGAAGCTGCGTCAAACCTCTTCTTTTTTTTGTCTTGAACTGTTAAGTCTTTATTTCAGTGTTTTCCCAATCCATAAATAGCAACGACCAGTCAGATCACATCAATCGCTTACTGTTGTAATTTTTCTCTTTAATGGCCGTTACACAAATCAGAAGATCGAACTGAACTCAGGCAACCATCAAAGGCCAGTAAAACATTAAAAAATAAAAAGTGTCTTAAGGACTTCAGACCACAGGCTGTATCAACGGGGGCATCAAACTATCAACCACAAGAGGGCGCTAATATCCTCTCAATGCAGGGCATGCTTCGCTAACCTTGGTGCAAAGTAGCTGATGCTGTATAAGGTTGTGTTGATATATTCTAGGTTACCTTATCTGCAGATTCTGACAATGGTGAATGTCAAAGTCATGTTAAACCGTGAAATTTAAGTTAGCTAAGTTTGCCAGGGAGCAGAAAAATTGGGCTCTGGAGCCATGGAAGGGGATAATGTGGTCTGACAGGTCCAGATAGACCCTGTTCCAGAACCACAGACGAAGGTCACGTGGTCTGAGGGGCAGCCTAGTGACTACTTTACAAGCCTGTGGGGCAGTATATGATCTGGGGTTGCTGTTGGTCAGGTCTAGGTCCAGGTCTAGGTTCACGATTCATGGGGCTTAAATTATGAAAGAGTGGTTCAGGTCTAGGATCAGGATTCCTGAGGCTTATATTGTAAAACACTGGTTCAGGTCTAGGTTCAGGTTTCCTGGGGCTCAGATTGTAAAAGACTGGTTCAGGGAACAGGAGACATCATTTCCACCACAGAGTTCAGACCTGAAGCCCATGGAGGATCTCTGGGACGTGCTGGAGGCCGGACTCTCCCATCGGGAAGCTGGACGGACATAACTCTTGTGACACTGCAGAAATGACAGATATGCTGCTGGAAGCTACAGCAAGTCCAACGAATTATTAGTGTGACCTTTTTGGTCTGAATTCGTAAATTTGTTGACGTGTTTTTGAAATGTAAAAGTATTTGGCACCCCTCAACCACCGTAGTAACGTCCTGCATCACAGGTGGCAGAGACGAACCAGAAAAAACCTGCTCCAATTCTACTATAAAACCAGAATCTCAGTCCCATAACAAAGAATCCTTGTCATTAATGACTCATCAGAGAAACAGGAGGGTGTTATATGTATATATTATACATGTAGAGGACATGATAAGGGACAGGGTGTGGTCTGTAGAAGCTTCAGAGCAGAAAGTACAGAAATTCGTGTTTACCTGCATGAGTCATAGTTTGCCAAACAAAACGCTCTATTACCTCGAGGTTCATCGCCTGGTGGAATCTGGGGGTAATCGAGCGTTAACTTGCAATTATCTGCTAAAACTGATCAAATAATGCCCTGTTTTTCTCAGGTTTATATGTTTCAAAACTGTCTCTAATCCTCCAACCCGTGTTGTAAGAGGTTGGGTTTCATCACTAAATGATTGAAGAACTCCGTGTTTGATGAATAATAGTGTCGAGCTTCTTCCATCCCGATGTTGTGATTGATAAACGCCTGGAGTTCCCCGCTTATTTTCTTTCCTTTAAATGTTCATTTTACTGTCTCACTAAACTACACAACAGCGGCTTGTGTAATTATATGTCAGGTAGATTAGCAGGGCATCAAATCCCAAAGCTTTGTTTGATCTACAGAGCGGTGATTTCCCAAACGCATCATGTTCATATTCTGGGAGGTGAAGTCATCACTCTCATGTGACTCAGATTGGCTAAAGTATTGTTTTAAGAGTCCTGAGCCTCTCTAGGATTTTAAATAGATGCAACTAATGACATAGAAGCAATGCTAACACTGGTTTACCTCTTGAGTTATGCAGGTTTTTATTTTTTAACCGTTTAATGCTGTATGTATCATATTGATGCATTTTGGATCACTTCATGGTAAAAACTGCTCAGTACCCTGACCTACACCTTCCAAAGCTTGTCTTCTGCCCCCTGGTGGATTCCTTTTGCACTACAATAATTTTGACATATCACGTTAACAAATGGTACATAGAAATATATATTTTTTGTAATTATCATTTTAAATTTTGTTTAAGGGCCAAATAAAGACAGACTTGACTTTTCTCTGTTTTTTTCTTAGGTCAGGCTTGAAAGGGCTACTGGTTCATAGATCATGCTGCATTGTTTATCCTAAACAGTACTCCAATTTTTATTAAACAAAGCCAGTACTGCAGTTTTAAAGTTTCACACAGAGTTGTTTGTCCATTCAGAGACACCATAGTAAAAATGGTGGCACAAATATGGCAGCTTTCATATTTGTGGACCCACAGAAACCAGATATATAAATTATTATTTCTACCATAACAGAAACACAACAGTTGATTTAACACCAACAGAAACAGTTTTCACTGATATAAAACATTTTTTGTCATTGACCTTTCATTTTGCTCTGCATTGCACCTTTACCTTGGCTGAGAAAAGTAAATTTTTATTCAGCTCTTAATTAAAATGTGGAAATTTTTTGATAAAATTCTATATTAACCATTTATTATTTGTGACTTATCAAATTCATTGTGTAGTCTTCATATACATCATTAAAAGTTAAAGTTTTTACCACAAAGTGATGCCAAATGTCTCAGAAATTGTATGTATCAATACGTTTGGTGTGATTGGGTTAAAGAACCTTCATCGAACCTGGAAAGCCAGAAAACCTGTTGCTTAGATGGTTTTAAATCATCACCAGGCCTGAATACCAAGAAGCAAAACTCAACATGAAGAATGACTCAAGATGTTTGCACAGGACTGAGCAGACGCAGTTTTACAGATGTAGCTCTCTGGTTTAAAGAGATTAGTCTAGGTTCAACCAGTCAAGATGTTCTTATTCATTGTGCATTACTTTTAAATGGGTCTCTCCTTTGGAGCTCTGTATTTGCATTTTTTTCTGCAAACACATTTAAAGTTTTATTGACTACCTTTAATCAACATACTTCAACTCTGTTGTATGACTACTTTACAAGGACTGAACTGTCACTTTCCCATGAAAATAATGAACAAAGATAAACAACAAAATGAAGTATGTCATGATGTTGAATTCAGATGAGTTGATTTGATTTGTAATCTTCTTTGTTTTCTTGCTGCTTTGCAGGGGGACACAAGAAACTAATTATAGAAACTGTTACTCATTCATTCTCCTCATGAAGATTTCCCTCCCAAACCACTAAGCAGCAGCTCTCTAGCTGGATCCCATTACAGCAGTTAGTACAGAGGATTTCCTAACATCACATAGTTTTGGTTGCTATGGAAGCGGGCCTGTTTACTGTAGGGGCTCATCTCTCCACATGATTCATAACTTCCTCCCATTATCTTGTCCTGTCCACACAAAGAACAGATTGTTTTAATGTTATGTGTGGATGAAAAGCAGAGGAACAGTAATCATGGTTTTATTGGTGTTTGCTGAGAAAAATCTGTAGTGAACTTTTAATTTTCCTTCAGCGCCACCTTGAGGAGGTTTTGAGAAGTTTAAGTTTGCTTCAGTTATGTCTGAACTTAATATTTTCTAAGAGGTTGGGAGTTATGAGGCCCGGCTGAGGAGTTGACAGGCTGATCATGATGCAGTTTCCGTTACAATCTTCACATTTCGTCTATCAGTGCTGCACGTCTGAGTCGACTTTAGATATTTAGATGTCAACAAGTTTTAAATAAAATTAACTAACACTCAAACCATGACGTGTGGGATGGTTAAATGAGGAATCATCCACGTCTTTGCTGGACATGAGTGTCTGATTACCTGTTTTTTAATGTATATTTATAGTTGCTTTTTATGGAAATAAAGTCACTGCTAAAATATATTTGAATATTACCCTTATAAGCCAAATGTATACTATTTGATGTAGACTATTTGAGACATTTTTTTTATCATTTTATTGTAAAAAACTTTCCTCAAAATCCTGCAGTATACAATATGTTAGTTTTCTGCCCTATTATAGATAAAAGGAAGCAGAAAATTATTTGTAATGTCACAGGATAATGAATGGTAGATATCGACCCCAAAATTGTTTATTTTCCATATTTCATTAAAAGGACCAAATGAAGCCTTCAGACTTTTCTATGCAGTTTTTCTGGGTTGGACTTTAGAGGATGTAGGAAAATCATGGAGTCACACCAGCGTCCTGACCAATACTGTGTGTGTAGATAGTAGGCCTATCCATAAAGTGTTCTAATACTACAGAACCCGAATCCCATGAGAAACTGTTGATACGTAAAGCTTTTCTGCTTGTAATAAATATCAAAAAAGGAACAAACTAATAGAATATTAGATGCCATATGAAAACAACTTCTTCATTTGTGCGTTTTACTGTTAAATCCTGAACTGTGAGAATTTGAAATTCCCCTTTTGTTTTTGTTTGAAACAAAGATTCAAACTTAAAATTAACTTTTATTTTGTACAACTTTATAAATATAAAATAATGATTTATTTGTGGGTTTCTGTAATTTAAAGTGCAAATAAAAACAATACACAATAAGTGAAAAGGCTAAGTACAAAATAAAACAGCATTAACAAGGAGTGAATAAATGATCAGTAGCTTCCTTCAGAAACAGCAAAAAAATATTTCTCAGTCAAGGTTTTCTGGGAAAACAAAGCTCCTTTTTTTCTTCTTAAATCAATGAAAAGAACCTGAACGATAGAAATATCCTACTTTGATCTGTAAAACAAACAAACAGTCCTGAGCTGCTCTTTGGCTGCAGAATTTCCTGTGATGATACTGTTGCTTTGGCAGCAGCTTTCATGATGATGACGGCCTAGGTGAACTTCTTAATGAAGCGCAGTTTGAGGTATGCGATGACGAGGAAGCAGAAGGTCATGATGAGCAGAGCCATGTGGTTCTGCCAGAGGCCCCAGGTGGAGTAGTCCACCCCCTGCTCCTCCAGAAACGCCTCCCCTGTGCAGCTGGAGAAGCAGCAGCAAGTCGACAACATTACTAACTTTATTCTAGATGTTAAATTAAAAAATTAAACTTTAAAACTACTATGTTTATTTTTTTAAACCAGCAACGACAGTCATTGTAGCTAATTTATGCAGGTAACCAACAATGAGCGCAATAGCTCATTTAGTGATCTGCTCAGTTTTCAAAGAAATGAAACCGTTCACTTATTTTGAGACCATCCTAACATACAATAATTGAGACAAACAACTGGCTTTTTCTTATTCACGTGACACTATGACTAGCTAACTGACTTACTAACTGAATTAACTTACTCACTGACCTAATCTGATACACTAGCTGATGAACTAACTAAGCAAGTCACTGACAGCCTAAAATGACTGAATTACTAACTTGCTGACTAACTTATGAATAGAAAAAATAGTTTAAAATTTTAATTAAATGATGAACTAGCTAACTAAGTAAAATACCCAACAAATTAAAAAATAGCAATCTGAGATACTAAGTTGGCATAGCCTACTAACTCATTAACTAACTTCCTGACTAAGTTATCTAACTCACTGACTAACTACTTGATGAACTAGTGATTTGACTACTTCAATGAGTAACAGATTAACTATCAAATTTACTAACAAATTTCCAAACTAGCCAACGAACTTTCAGAATAACTGATTAGCTCATATTTGTTGATATAAGGAACCAATCAGTCCAATCATGAAACTGTTGGGATCAATATTTCTTACAGAAAACACACATCAACCTCCTCATGCTTGAAACTGAGTTACACACTTCCAAACCAACAATGGTTGGTAACGAGACAAACCTGATGGTTATACCAACTAGATCACAATTAGCTAGCTTATATGTTAGCCCACAACCTGTTAGCTAACAACCACTTGGCTGACAACTTATTAGCTTAGGTTAGCTAAAAACCAGTTGGTTAAGTTATTTGAAATTTTTTCTGTTTGTAATTAAAAGACTTCAATAAAATAAAAAAAGAAACAATAAAAAAAGTTGGCCAATAACCCTTAAGCTCACAAACTGTAAGTCAACAACCATGTCTGTTAGCTAACATGACTTCTTTCCGAAAACACATAAGCTCCATTTAAGAAAAAAAAAAAGTCAGCCATGACGTTTACCTGTGTAATAAACTCACTGCTCTATCAACATTTCATGCCCAGTCTCTGTATTTCATTGTTTGAAACGGACTGATGTTTCTCATAACATAGGTATAAAAATAAAACGTAATTTTACCTAAAACTGTGAAAGTGAATTTATGTTTTGGAAAAGAACTCTGAACTCCGGAAAAAGTCCTGAACAAATTCAAATTCAAGGGCTTCAAGTACAAGTAATGACCACCATGATGTTATTAACTATAACTACGTTATATCAAACGTTAATGTGAGTGTGTGTGTTTCTTACGAAGATCCTGGAGGAATGACAGAGCTATTCAGCCCGTTACAGAAGTTCAGCCCGGTGAACTCATTAGCCTGCAGAGCCTGAAGGGACAAAAACAATAAATATCTCTAATCACATTTACAGAAATCATCTTTTAATTTGTTTTACTCAGAGACAAACATCCTAACCCGATCACATGGCAGCTTCTTTTTTTAAATGGTTTCATTATACGGCCCTTAAATGAAGTTTAAGGCCGCATTGATGTGAAAAGGCTTTTCCAATGTTTTAGTGGTCATTATTCTCAAATCATGACACTGAAACTAAATAATGATGCTGTCTTGAGCAACAGGTACATTTTTATTTATTTAAAGGAGCTAAACCTGATATTATTTAAATCTTTCTAAGAAAAATGGTTTCTAAACGGTATATTGTGAGGTAAAAAGGCGGAAGTCAGACCCACTAAAGTGAATGATTCATTGATTGCGCATATGTCAGTGTCCAAGATATTTTAGTTTGTCTTTCTCCGCTAATGGGGTTAACTTCCGGATTCCCTAGGGGAACGCTCTTACTGGCTGATAGAAATCCGGAACTAACGGAAGTTAACCCCATTGTCACAGCGTCACGCCAAAGCTAAAAATTAGCCGCTTTCACCAACTAAAATAGCCTGGACTCTCACATATGCGCAATCAATGAGTCATTCATTTTTATGGACTTCCCCCTTTTACCACATAATATACCGTGTAGAATCCATTTTTTCTTAGAAAGATTAGAATAATATTAGGTATAGCTCCTTTAAGGGATACAGTGTAACTTTTGGCCACAAGGGGGCTTAATCTGTTACTTTCCTCAGGCCATACGACAACATTTCAAAATGAAACAGTCTCTCTCTTTCTGGCGTCCTCAGACACCGTTTTTACCTTATTACTTTGTTCAGATATGACAAACTTTTGAGGGAAAATTAGCAGAAAGCAGAGCCTCCATGTTAATAGAATCAGTAATCGAGGACTGGAGTTGTCTATCCCTGATCTATGGCAACTGTGGGGATTTTTAGCTTGAGAAGAGGAGGTAGATAAAGCCGGTCCTAGACAAGGTTCCAGCCACCATGGTGATTCAACACACAAATGCCTCGACTGTGAGGAACTATTTTACTCCCAGTACAAATCACCAATAAATTATTGGGCCTTCACAAAAGTGGAAGACTTTAACTTTAATTTTTAGCCGTACAATAAGCAAGATAATGTATGGCCGCAGGTCATTATTAGGCAATAACGGACCTTCATGGCCAAGTACCCCCCTGTGCTTCAGGTCGGGGTGTGCTTTGTAGTCTCAGTCCGTTATTTCCCGATAATAACCCGATAATGTTCCATCCCTTACGTAGCAATTCCAACATTTAGGCAGAAAAAGGCAAATTCAGTATGCAAAGCTGCAGGAGCTGAGGGGTACGTACACTGAGGCCGTATCGGGGCACACTCAGGTATTTCAACCAGGCCAGCCAGCTGACGATGGAGGGAAGATTCACCAGTAAACCTGCGAAGATCTGCAGAACAAAAAACACCAGCGTGAGACACAGAAGTTATTACAGCTGCAGGATGCTATTCCAACATGTGTTTCATCTCTCAAATGCAATCCACCATGAACTAGTCTGGGAGTGTGATGGATGTGTTCGTGAGCGTCACCATCATGAAGACGCAGGTGATGGTCATGAAGATGTTGGCGATGGCCACCACTGTCTGGTCGGCCGAGATGGCCAAGGCCATGGAGGTGGCCGTGTAGGACACCAGAGCCACAGTGAACATGAAGATGAAGAAAGCCTCGGCCGTGGGCTTAAAACCTGCGCACACGCGCATATTCACACACAAACACACAAAGACATGCAGCAAAGTTACTAAACCAACAAACTGTGACTTAACAAGTGAAAATTATTTGTATGGTGCATCTTCTTCTCACCGATCATGAAGTAGGCGACGCAGGTGAAGATGATGGCGGGGATGGTCCTCAGGGTGATGATGTCCGACAGGATCTTACACAGGAAGTAGACGGACACGCGGTAGTAGCCGCTGATGTACTCGTGACTGCAGACGGAAAGTACCGGAAAGGTTTTATGGATAAACCCAATCTGAGCAGCTTGATGGATTATTTTACACCAACACACTCTTATGCACTAAAGTTTATCTGTATTTCTACAGAATTTTGTCTGAGTTTGTTAGAAAATTTAGTTTTGGAGAGAAACCTGAGTGTGACAGAAACTACGAGCCTCCGAGTGAAACTGATGAGTCACATTTAAATTTGGCATTTAGCAAATACTGGGACAAAATAATGCAAAGTGCACTAAAAGTAATTAACATAACTTTAATCCCTCTGATAAATGGATTGTTAAAAACCACAGTTTTTCACATATTTTACTTCTACAGACATTTACAGTTTGCTTTTATGTATCCGTTCCTGTATTCAGGGATATAAACATTTAATCATATTCTAATCTAGCTTACTTATTTCTATCTAGTCTTTAAAACCTACAATAATGTGCTTTAATGTCTTATTAGTTACAATGAC
>JBAMHT010000004.1:1035569-1045769 GCA_037177075.1 Craterocephalus fluviatilis | reverse complement strand
CTGCGTGTTGCTCTTTTCTTTTCTTCACCTCATAGTGTGTTATTTGGTTTTATGACTTCATGTGTATCATTTAGTTTAGTGTGGGCACAGCTAAGACCAGCTTCTGGATCTCTGAGAGTAATTCATTGTGTTCACATTTTATAATGTTGGTTTTGTACCAGGCGTTTTGTAGTAGCTGTTGAGCCTGGTGTGTTTTACAGTAAATTAGTTGCCAACAGCTACAAGGTATCGCTATTTTCTTTGTTGTTGCTGCTTGTGCTATTTAATCTTTTACTAATTGTGACACTTTTATCTTTATCGGGAAATGAGAGCTTACTGCGGTGGCAGTTGGGCTCTTCCCCTCTATATGTGTACGTTTTAGTTTGGTTGGTGATGCTGAGATTGCAGGTAGGATGAATGACACATGTTAGACGATTCTTGAGACACCTCTCATCTTTAAGCTGCGTCTCTACTGCTAAGCTCCAGCTGCATTTCTAACCTTCTCTTCTTGTCTTTTGAATGCAATTTCTTACCTTTCTGTATAACTCACTCTTGTATGGTTAGGGTAGAACTGATGTACACAGATCTGTCTGTATGTTGCAAAATGCATGCGCGTAGAGAGTTTTTAAGAAAGCCCACGTGGCAGACGTTTTCATTGATCTGACTGCTATGAGAATCTGTCAGCTGGGTCAAACATAACTTTGACTTTCCTTTTCATACCAAAAGTTTCCTGCCAGTTTTTATGCCGGAAAAAAAAAATTTTTAAAAGAAAAACTTTAGAATGTTAAACCTCTTCCCCACTAGTCACAATAACCTGTTAAATACAAGCTTATAATCTGGGGTTTGGGAGCAATGGGAATGGGTGTAGTCAGCATACAATATACTGTAGAGGCCCTGAAACTGACAGCAGCATCTCTTGCAAAAAAAGTCATGATATTGATCACTTTTACCAGTCTGTAGTGTGGCTGGAAGCTCAGTCTCAATCCTGCCACGAAAGTCCAGGCAAAAGCTTCTCTATCGAGATTGTTGTTAATACAGCTTGCAGCATACAGCATAATGTATTTCGTTCAGATTCCATGACAACTGCTCACAAGACATTTGCTCACAATCTTAAAAGATTGTGTCTACTTGTGGCGAAAAAATATTAGTGTGAAAAATGGTCACATATAGATTATAGTTAATATTTATTATGAAAAATAATGCTTTCAAAACCCAATGCACAAGAAAATATGTATATAAAATTGATTTCCTTTGTCGTTCTATCATACCTAAAGTCACACTTTATTTCAAATACAGTACCGGTGAGGGCTACGAACGTTTTCTAAATGCTGCTGTGTAAGGTGACATCAGGTAACTATGAAAACATTTTGATGAATTAGTTGTGAATCTAAGAAAGAAGATTGTGACACCGAATTCTGGTTTGAGGTGGATTAAACCCGATCCACTGCCTGGCTGTCCTAAAATGCTCTCTACGAAAAGAGACTTGTTCATTTCCATAACATTTAGGTTCACAATCAAGACATTTATCACCTGGACTTAAACAATATAACACTCCCCCCACCACCCCCCAAACATACACACACACAAACACACACACACAGATATTTACATCTTCTAATTTTTGAGTATTGAGAGATCTAGTTAAATAAAACAAAGAGGTGAGCCTGAAGTTTACAGGTATTTTTAAGTAAAAGTTGGTAAATTTGTGTGAATTTAATTTAATGTTGAAATGAATTTCTTTTTTCCTGTGTAAATTTTCACTTATTAAAATAAAAATTGAAAAAACAGTTTTGTGAGCAATTGTCTCTTTTTCCAATGAGCTTGTGAGCAACTGTCATGTGAGAAATTGTCCGCGCACCTTCCTTCATGTTGTTGTTTCTTTTAGACTTGTTCCATGCAAGAAGAAATAACTAGTTTTGTGAGTACATGCTAACCAGCTACAACTGGTAGTAACAGATTTAATCCACTTGTTTCTGAAACAGATAAGAACCTTTTTTTTTATCTCGTAGCTATTAGCTCTGATACCTCACCTGCAAGGACAATACGACGTCATCTTGTAGCCACTATAAAATGGATGCATAACAGACCTCTTTAACTTTCCCCTTCTTTTTTCCTTTTCCAGTCCCACTATCAATAACACAGACATATCCATTAGAGCGGGAGAGGCTAGTCTGGGGCAAATACTCCCTCTAGCATTTAAACAAACCTCTACTGGGACTCATTCTCCCAGACTCCCCTGGGGCGGGGACACACCAGCGCCAGACCATACTGTACTGCTGGGATCCGTCTCCTTCACGCCTGTAGTGCCTCTGGCAGCGGAGAGGGAGGCCGACACACAAAGACAAGGAGAGAAGAGAGAAAAAGAGGGAAAAAATCCACACACATGAGGGAGCACACCCCGATGTGTTTGTAGGGAAGCGCACGGCTGGTGTTGGGATATTCAAATTAATGAATGAGAGTGAGAGAAGTGAGAGATGAAGAATGTGCTTGGAGAGGCTCTGACTTTGAGTAATGCTGGTAATTGGAGGGAAACATATAGAAATGCAGTGGGCATGTATTAGTAAATGAATGTGGAGAGAGAAAAAAAAAAAGGGGGAAAAAAAGAAAAACCTTTCCGGGTTTGTGTCTCATTACTTATTGCATCTTTGGATTCGGGACAAAGGAAGTTGCAGTGCAAACACAAAATTGTCCCCGGCAATGCAATGTGGGGAAGATTTGGGAAAGAAGCCAGCTGCTCCAAGCGCACCGTCGTATTGTCAATTTATCAAGTGTGGTAAAGCTGCACTGCAGCTGATATCTTCTGTTAGAGTGTTACGATCTTATAGCCCTGTCTGATTTATCTGCTGTCTGGCTTCAGCACTCTCCTGTGTGTTTAGGTGCTAATTAGAGTACAACACACACATACACTCCCTCTCTCTCACGTATATACACACACATACAGGCCACAGGCTCACTGGTGATATAGACATTGTTTTATCACAGGAGAAAAGTGTGTTTTGCACAAAAAAATTGCATTACATTTCTGGCGACATCTCAAGCAAAGCCACACACCCTAATAAACACCCACACATCAGAGCGCCTACATATGGTTCTTCTGTCTGGAAGCGTTCCCATATTGGCAAGAACAATCTTGATTCTTGTTCTTGGTTTTCCATCTTCTGTCTGTCTTTTCATCCATCATTTAGAGATCTCTTTAAACTGACCCTCATTCACCCCATCCCACCAACCCCGCCAACTCCTCCCCGTCTGCTTGCCACAGTTCAGTACGTGCAGTAATCCTGGATGCCTCGGAGGGAAAACTGCTCCGAATCACTCCATAAATGTATGAGTGTCCAAAATGAAGAGGAGCTGAGAAATGTGTGGGCAGCGGGCTGGGAAGCATGTCCAAGCTTACTAACAGGATGGGCGAAAGGGGGCAGAGTGCAGGTGGAGGGGGATGGAGGGGAAAAGGTAGATAAAAGATGGCTTTATTTCAAGATTTTGTCCCTTATTATTTCTTTTCCTTATAATTCTGCTCATCCGGCATCAGCACCAAGTCTGCAAGATGAGTATTTAAATGTCTCTTTATGCTTCAAGTGGCCCTTCCAAAGAAAAAGGTTTTTTATCGGTAATTGCCTCGTGTTTGGCCTTCACTCCACAGAATAAATGGGAAGCAGTTTGAAGGCTGTTTTCACAACCAGAGGAAAGATTACACTAAAATTTCACCTTTGATCTGACTTGCCAACACGAGAATACACGTTTGTGAGCCAGTCATTTTAAAATCCTGAAGATTTTTGAAACTATGCTGCATCACATGCATAATCTCCCCACTAATCTTAAACAGGGTTTTGTAAGAAGACAGATGTTAACAATATGGAGTCATGTGCAACAACCTGATGTTATGTTAGTGATAGACTGTGGTGAAATGACAAATTCAAACAAATAGACCAGGTCAGATGAGATGATGAGAGACTTGGTCAACACTAGATGTCTTTTACTGAATGTCACTATTAATTTTGGTCAGAATTAGCTTGCTAGTGTTGCTGTTCAACAGCATTACTTTGACAATCCTAAAATTCTAGAGTTTGACTTCAAATCTTAAATGTTTGATGTTTGCAGGCTGGAGGAGAAGTCTCTGTCACACTGTCACACTACTGTGTAAAATAGCTCCAAAACAGTTTATAAAGATTCTGGACTCATCAGTCTTCATTCTACAGTATTTGAGGTTTCTGTTGAGAAAAATCACAATGCAAGAATGAAAGGAAGTACGGGTATATTACCTCTGCACAAATGAATAAAAAAAACACAGAGACCAGACAGCAAAGCACCCACCACAGCATTTATTATTAACGTCAATTATGACGCAATTGTCCATTTGTAAATTATGCATGTTGGCCAGTTCAGACTTGGTTACCCGCATCTGTAGGTGACGTAAATCGAAAGTTGCATCTGTATGATTTTTATTTTTGGCGTATAAGCCATAATCCTTTAAAGCCTAACCTAAGAAATAATTGGCAGAAAATTTTTCTTTTTTAATTCTTAAGTGTTTATTTGTCCTCTTGATAAAATGTAGTAAAAATAAATAAAAAAAGGTAAAATTTATTTAATTATCGTAAATTTTTTCTGTCCTGGTTCTACTGGAGATCAGTGCTGCATTTGACACAGTCAACCATAACATCTTATTAGACTGGCTAAAAAAATAGGCAGAACTTTTTGGCACTGAAATTGACTAGTTTGAAACTAATCTTAAATATGTGGACTATTTTTTTGTGTATAGGGAACTATAAATCTGACCCAACAAAAATAACCAGTGGAGTTCCCTAAGGCTCCATCCTGGGGCCCCTGCTGTTCAACATGCTCCCACTTGCTCAAATTATAAAAATAACCCAACAAAATACATTACGATAGCTTTGCTGATAACTCACAGATCTACATAACCATCACACCCGGAGACTATTGAGGATTTGCACGTGTCATCATAAATCACGTGACCTTGCCATGTCCGCCACATTGGTAGGCAAGCTTCCCCAGAGGAGTCTATTCTCTAGTGTACATTTGGATGCGTTCTTCGTTTTGTTTTTTTCACCCACCCCCCCAAAAATAGCAGCACAAATGATTATTATGTTATTTCTCTTCCTGACTACACCAACCATCTGGATAAATTACGTTCGCCCGTTATCTGGAGAAAATAAAGCCAATGACTGCGATATTCACAGTCTTGAGTGCAGCTAGCTAACCAGTTTGCTACCCGAACATATTGTAACGTGAGGGTTCACTGTGGTGAGTAATTCACTCCTCAAAGTCATAAAAGACAGGATGGAGACGGATTTCTGATTCAACAGCACCTTTCCTCTTCTCCACATGACAACAACTTCTCCACACTTCCTCCTTCCGTCCCCCCATGTGACAGAACCAGCCAATCAAAAGTCTGACTCGAAATGACGTCCCTGATCTGTATGCAACATTTCAGGAACACCATGTTCACAGATGTAGTTGTCAAACAAACATTTTGCAACCGTCATGGAGCGTTGGTCAGGAATGGCATAGAGGTTAACATACTTGGTGAAATAATCTTGAACGGCAAGTACATACCTATTGCCACAACTTGTGATGGGAAGTTCAAGTTGTGCTCACAGTTTCAGAGTGTGTTTTCCCCGGCTGAAGACTAACAGTACTGTCACTGGTTCTCTGCTCTGTTAAAATGATATCAGCAGGGCAACGTGACATGGCATCTGCATTCAGGTAATAGGGACCATTTTTATGGACCACAGTCCATTCAAATGTATCAAGTTCAAGGGCCCATCGTGTACGACGACCCATTCTGTCATTGTCTATGGGTATCTTCCTGAGACTCAGTAGGGGTTTGTGGTCAGTGACGATAACAAAAGACTGCTTGTAGAGATAATGGCGAAAGTGTCGAACTGCCCAAACAAAAGCCCACAGTTCCCTATCGTAGGTTGACCATTTCCTCTCTGCTTTGGTGAGAACATGGCTTGCATAGGCTATTACTTTCTCCTGATGTCCTTGTGTCTGAGCTACTACAGCACCGATAGCAGATCATGAAGCATCTGTATACAAGGTGAATGGCAATGTGAATTCAGGAAATGCAATCACTGGTGGGTTAGACAGTGCATGTTTCAGATAAGTGAATGCATCCTGACATTGGATGGTCCATTGAAAGGGTGCATTTTTCCCTGTGAGTGAATGTAGTGGGACACTGTGATGTGCAAAGTTCCTAATGAACTTACGGTAATATGAACAAAGTCCTAGGAATGCTCTCACCTCAGTTGCTGAAGGTGGAGTTGGCCAGTCCTGGACACTTTTCACATTTCCTGGGTCAGGCTGAATCCCATTCTTGGACACAATATGACCTAGAAATGGTACCTGATTTCTGGCAAAACAGCACTTGGATGGATTTAACTTGAGGCCACTTGTCTGAAATCTGGAGAGGATTTCTTCCAGGTGCTGGAGATGTTCACTGAAAGAACGACTGTAAATGAGCACATCATCCAGATACACCAAGCAGATTTTCCATGGAAGACCTCGAAGCACCATCTCCATCAGACGTTGGCACGTGGCCCGGGCATTGGTTAGTCCCATGGGCATGACTTTAAACTGATAAAGTCCACTGCCCGTGGTGAACGCTGTCTTTTCACTGTCTCTCTCTTCCAGTTCAACTTGCCAGTAGCCATGTTGTAGGTCCACTGTGTAAAACCAAGCAGAGCTTGAAAGAGCATCCAGAGCATCATCTACCCTTGGAAGAGGGTGAGAATCTTTTATTGTTAGAGCATTGAGTTTCCTATAGTCGAGGCAAAAACGCCAAGTGCCATTCTTCTTTCGCACCAAAACGACCGGTGCAGCCCAGGGGCTGTGGCTTTCTTCAATGATATCTGTTTTCAACAGGGTATCCACTTGAGTCTGTATTTCAGCCCTTTGTTCTGACGTTACCCGATAAGCTCTTTGCTTTACTTGAGCAGCCTCACACGTACGAATACTATGCTTGATTATGCCTGTACGACCCCTGTCCTCTGGATCTTTACTGAACACATAGAGTATTTCTGTAGCAGTATTTTTAGAGACTGCACTTGTGATTGTGACAGGCCTGCTTCATTTATCTGTACAGGTGAAGCTGCATCACATGCTGGAGAGGCTGAACAGCATATCCCTTCAACTGGCATTATGTCAAGTGATGAAGCTGAGTGAAACTCAGCAAGGTGTTGACCGGAATGCAGTTCAATGTCATTGCTGGAAGGATTTAGGACTCGAACAATCGTCGTGCCATTTTGCACCTCACTGACAGTGTGCCACCATGACGTCACAAGTGGGGTTGGGCATGATAACACCACAATAGTCAGTTGGCACAGGAGAAGCAGGTGTTGCTGCTGATGCACAGGCTGTGATTAATGTTTCACTCATAGCTGGGATCTTAGTGGATGCTAACACTGACACATTACAGCAAGCAGCAATTTCGTATCGTTTGGACAGCAACGGAATTTTCATGTCCCATAGTTGTAGTACACCTTTTTTTAGATCAAGGAGGGCATGGTGCTTTTCAAAGAATGAGCTTGCCTATCAGGAGACTGAAAACAGACGCTGGCCCTGGTGTGTGGGCTTGCATCCCTAATCCTACGTGGGGCTGGGCTAGGACCGCGCCTAGGTCTGTTAGTGTCATTGTCATAGTGATCATACCTGGACTGCTGGTACGATGGGCGTGCCAAAGGGCGATGTCCAGTTTGTGTGTCATCATCCCACTCATGGGATCCCTTAGGAGTCGGAGGAGTAGAGTGGCGTCCATACCGAGACTCCGCCGTATAACCAGAGTATCGGTCAGGGGGGTAATAGTCACTGGAACGTTGTCTGGTGTTGTAGGGTAAAGGGGAGACGCTGCGTGAACTACCCTGGGCACCAAAAGTTGGGGACCTATCTGACCTAGAGTCCAAACGCTGAATGAGGTAACTCTGTTTGTCACGTAGCTCCTGTACTTCATGCTTTAAACTTGTCACAGTCAGAGTTAGCTGTTCAACTGCTTGAAGGAGTTTGTCATCAGTGGCCTTAGGGTGAACCATAGCTACCTGTCCAGAAGACTGAGGTTGAGGGAAGCCACCAGAAGTTAGTTGCAATGCAGTTCGTGCCCTTTCACAACGACTGGCAATGCGCAGAGCATCCTGTAGGTCTTCTGCACCCATCTTATGGATCTTCGATTGCAGAGTTGGATCCAAGCCAGCAACAAAGCGACGGAATTTCTCTCCTTCTATGTTTTGGTCATAGATGGGAAAAGCTTCCAGCACAAGACGAGTAATGTCCGCACTATATACGTCCAAACTCTCACCAGTCTTGCGGGGTCGAGCATTCACATTGGTTTGGAAGAATGGCAGAGAGTAGTTTGGTCCAAAAACATCCCGGAGTTTCTCCTTTACTAACTCAGTCCCTTTGAATTGCAGGAGGTAGACTGTCCCAATATAGGAATGCAGCATCTGTTAGACGAGTTGGAAGTATGGAGGACATAACTGTGGACAAATCTAAATCGGGTGCAATTGTTGCTTGCACTGCTACTTCAAAGCAACGAGACCAACTTGTGAAAGATTCAGTCCCATCTCCCTTAAAAGCAGGTGGCAGATCAACCGTGAGGGTGCCAGAGACAGTATGTGGAGCCAACCAAGCAATACTGCCTTGAATATCACCTGCTGGCCTCTGCTGGTGAATGTGACAGACCTCTAGCTCGGGCAAAGCTTCACTTTCTTCAGCTGACATGATGAAAAAAAATTACGATCCCAAAAACCCACAAAAAGGTATAGTGAAGAGGATAAAAATGCTGAAAAAATCCGTAATGTCTCCAACAACCAAATGTCTCCTGGTTAATCTGCTGTTCTTCACAAGTGAAAAATGGAAAAAAAAGTTTCTCATAAGAGCACATCTCATCTGCTCTTTTTAATCTGTGAAATCCCAAACGTGAAGCAAAAAATATGTTTTCTGTCAAAGTGGACACATTGTCACCTGGATTTTAGTGTCACGTGCGTTTTGTGGCCAGGAACAGCAGCAGACTCGAGTCACCGAGAGGACCTGAGCGACCTGTGGTGGCTTTGATTGGTTCTGACAGATCATCACTTTCTGGTACATCCCAGAAACTCAGATGTATTGTCTCATTTTGGCTCCCCTGCTTATCAATTGTTTAAAGTAGAAAATAAGATATCGTGGACGGATTATACACGGACCGTCCTCCGCCGCGATCCACAGTTTAAAAACTGTGATCTCGATGCCCACATATGCGTGATCTCATTTTTACACACGGCGATTCTGAAGCATTTTATGACAGGCCGCATCACAAACAAATGCTCTAATGTTCCTCCCCGATTTTTACGAGTGTCCACAAACGCAGGCTGTGGTTGTTAGCTGAGCTCATGTTGTATTGCACAAGCACACCCCATCATGAACTAGTCATATGCTTTAGTTTTAGAAAATGTATAATGATATTGTCTTTTGTAGGCCTACATAATTTTAAACATGCTCTCTGTTAAAAATGAAAAAATAAAGTTAAACTGTATGAGGCAAAGGTTTTCCTTTTTTTTTCTTTTTTTAAAAAAAAAGGGTGTGGTGTTTCAGTTGGGGGAAAGGTAGAAAGGCATTAATCGTCACAGGCTTTGTTTTGGTTTCAGAGACAGCTCCACGGTACGCGAAAAATTTTGCTTTTACCTCCTTTGAGTTAAAATGACCTTTCTAAACATATTCATGCCTCAGAGTAAACGAAACATTTATTGTGCAAAACTTATTCGAAAAAATTTAATTTTTGATGGATCTTGTGAAGGTTTTTGTTTTGTTTTTATAGCTTCAGTTAAATGTGCAGAGAAGAATATATGTTTGTGGAATTTTTCAAACATTAAATGCTCAATTTTCTTTCTTACTGCACATTGCTACTTTCTTTATCAATGAATATAGCCAGTCATATATTTATGACCTGTTGACTTTTAATTTTTTCATAAATCAATCTGAATGTCAATATAGACCAACAACATGAACAGGTAAACAATAAGTTTTTTTTTTTTTTCCAATTCATTACTGGACTTTATTGTTCCATTGCCAGAAAATCCAGAAACATCATGTTCTGTTATGAGAAATGGTTCAGCAGCCCTCTAGTGATGGGATTTCTGCAGTAAAGTACTGATTTTTGTCCCTTCAGTCTGGAAGTTGAGATGTTTTTCGTGTTCTCCTTTATTGCCAGAGACATTTATCGTAACTATTCTAGTA
>JBAMHT010000004.1:950132-960210 GCA_037177075.1 Craterocephalus fluviatilis | reverse complement strand
AATGGATCTCCAAAAGAATAAAATGATGCCGACATGTTTTGGAGCAAGCAATCATTTGAATGAGAGTCAACAATCAGTTTAGATCAATAATATCAATCAACTGGGGATCTGTGCTAAAAGTAGGCTAACTGTAGGCTAACTGTACTTAATTACTTGCAAAGTAGTACAGAGATAATGAGACATGTACTAAGACATTTGTAATCTTATGAAATGAAACAGAAATACAATTCAGTTGTCAACACTTGTCAGATGTATTGGAAACTTGTTCATGTAGTTATGAAAATGTAATTTATGTTTCAAGAAGTGAATCAAACCTCTGGAGAAAAACTGTAATGAGAATTATTATTCATACTCAATTCAAATAGATATTGTCCTGTTTCAAATTGGAATAACTGTTCCTCCCTTATTTCTGATTGATTTGCATTTTAAATAGTAAGCATAGCCTTTGATGGATTGTATTAAGATTGCAGGTTATTTGTCACTGCAGCAACTTAAACTAGGGAAGATTTAGAAAAATATGGGCCTCATATCTTTTGCGTTCATTTTTGTTCATCCTCTCAGAGAATGACAATAAATCACTAAAGCAGTCAGTGTTAACTATCAGTATCAGCTCTGTACATCCCAACTTTTAACCCAAGCAATACGAAAGAATAAATAAAATTTCTGCTGGTTTCATCCGGACACCACTAGTCGTCTATTTGCAGAGGTGAAACACAGACTCACTCTGTAATCCACCAAAACTTGACAGAAGCAACACAGCAGACTGTTTGTATCTGGCTCTAAAGCCTTTAGCAGACAGTTTGTGCAAATTCCAAACCATTTTCAAGAGAACTACCAAAACCAGATGTATTGCTGACATGAGCCCCCTTGAAAATTGGACTGACCAGGCTCTAAATCAGTGCTGTGACTCACACAAAGGTATGCATGACCATCTGTTGATATTGGCACTTCTCTATTCCTTTCTATTTTCTGTGGCCTCACTGGAATTAGTCCTCTGTATGAGTTTCATGCTTTGCCCAATTGGGAGATCTCTCCCTGTCTGAAGTCCTTTCCAATCATCTTTTCCCTACACTTTCTTGAACAACGGTCATCTTTGAGCTGCAGCATTCAAGGTCAAAGTCTAATCTATGAGCTCATCCTGTCTCTTACTATGAACCTGTGAATCTTCATTTTTAATAAGAGTCTGGTGTTGGTAATTTTCCACTGTTCTGAGCTGAAGTTAGAAAAGTAAGTGAAAAACACAATAAGCATATGAACTAATGAATATATATATTAATCATATCAAATTAGTAAAACATAGTAAACTACACACTAAACATATGTCAAAATGAATATATTGATAAATCAGCTGAAGCTAGTACAAATATGTATTGTAAATAGAAAACTAAACTGAAAGTGAAGAAGTTAATTAAAATATTTGCTACATTGGACAATGTATAGATGTAAGTGGTAAAGATGTTTGTGAAGGCATCATGTTGCTGTAGTAGTTGCCAGATCGATCCAAATATTGATCATATCGGCACCATTATATATATATCGATTTATGCTAGTGTAATAACATCAATGCTTATATTTTCACAATCAGTCAAACTTTAGTTTTGTTGCAATTTTCATACAATAAATGAAACACAGAGAGCCTCACAAAAGAAAACAACCTGTACCTCCCACCCCCGGACATAAGCTGAATTTCCGTTACTCCCAAATCTATGCAAAACCTAAATATCTCAATGAAAATCTTGTAATGAAACATCTACACTTTGCACAACCTTTCAATTATATCTAAAAGTTTTTTTGCACTTTCATGAGGAGTTTTTCAGATGTATCGATATAAAATGATCTTGCAAAAGTGTAATGGAAACACTTTTTTCCGCATTTCTACTTGATCGGACGTGATGTAGAAAGGTCACCTGACCAGTTTCTTTAAAGTAAAGATGAGTGAAAGAGCGGTGGAGAAGACCAGAATCTTTTTACAAGAAATCAAACAGGAAAACCAAACCATCATCCTTGCTAAGGAACAACAGCAAAATGCACTAAAATGTAAAACGTTTTGTTTCTCCATCTTCCTCCATCATTTTAGGAGAATTATGGCATATGCGCTGAACTCCGTTCCACGGAAACACCAGCAAATCAAAATTATATTGTGTTAAAATTTTAAAAATATCACTTTTTTGCGAAAATTTTAATGGAAACACAGGTAGACCCACACATTTATGCACACTCATGTATAGCTTATATGAAAGAGTGGTTACATGGCAGGACACCAAGAATCCAGATACATGTAAGGAAGAACCACTCATGGGAGACTTTAATGTACTTTTTTAGATTGGCAACACTCGATTTACTTTGTTATATGAAGGAAAACTCTTGAATAACAAAAGAATCTAACACATCAGAAATAAAACAAAATAATTAATGTTACAGAAACCAACTTCATTTCAAGTGCACAAACTACTAGCTAAAACTCACAGTCAAGTCATTTTGACATACGCATTAGATATGAAACTGCAGTCAATGTAAAAGTGTCTTGAAGAAATGAAGAGAAAGTACCTATTTCTGGTAGTTTTACTCACACTAGGCATAAACTTCTCCTCAACAATGCAAGCCTTTTTCTGTCCTTATCTGTCCCGGCTCTAACTACTTGCAAGGCTCATTAAACTGCTCGTTTTGAGATTAGGCTGGTCAGCATTACTGTGTAATTACTTTTGAAGAATGAATGCCCATGAGATTGGCTAATCTTTTTGCAATCACACTTGTTAAGATTTATCTTGACCCCAGGAAATAGACTTAAACTCTAAACAGATTTTCCATTCAAAACGAGTTAATTCAGTTTGTAAAGAAACATTTCATCCCTTCAAATTTTACTGTGAACAAAAAGGAAAACAGCAAAATAAAAGTTTGAAAAACTTAAAATGTAAACGCATACATTGCAAATACTGCATATTGCAAAAATTGCATATGCAAATACTCATCCATCTAAAACAATTCAGGTTTTATGATGATAATCTACTGTACATGCAACTTACAATGTGAAACTAGCTTTAGAAAAAACTTCTGCATTAATTATAATTACTGTTCATATATTTAAAAGATTAAATCTTATGGAAAATAATCTTTGTCCATTTATAGACAAACACTACTCAGAATAACTTGCAGATATTTAACTTTCAGGTGAAATTTAGCAAAAAAATGTGAAAAATTCATATTGTTCTCATGTCATATGTTGAAAGAAGTGCTTTTGAGCAAAAACTCATGCAGTGGTGAGTCATTTATCTTAAACAGTTTATTTAAAATGAAAGTTGTATTGGGTAATCCACAACGTGAAACGTCTCAGTTATGTGTTCAGCTGTGTCTTGATCTTATGACTTAATGATACAACCAGCATGATGGAGAGGACTCTTTAGACATGAGCTGTTATTGAACCAGAATATTTAAAGTAATATTAAAAGTAAAGATCCTTCTAACGTTTCTTTTTTTGTGGTCACTGGTCATGCATTTGAAAATCAAAGGTCAAACTAATTTCACCTGTAAAGCTGAAAGTTTATAAAACCAGAGAAATATGATCTCTCCTGCTGGTTCTCACCAGAACCCTGGCTGCAGCATTGTAGATCAGTTGGAGAATTTTCAGGGCAATTCTGGAGCAGCCCAAACCGGATCAATACCAACATTTCCATAATCTCTTAGGTCTGATTATTATAGCTTCTTTTTCTATCATCATAGAAAAGCAGAATATCGCTTTTTGTGAGTAGTGCATAGTCTTCCAACTTCATTTCCCTCTTAGAACCTTTTTAAAGGTTTTAACTGGAACCTTTTCTGTGGGTTTTGAACAGGTTTCATTCATTTCATTCAGAACCATCAACATACGTTAAGGTTCTACCCAGAACCCCTACAGGAGCTTCTACACTGAAATGATGTACTGGGTCCACCAATAACCCTCATTGTAGGTTATACTGTAGCTAGAACATTTTATATCGCAAACGTTTGGGATATACAACCCCCAGGTTTGAACCAGTGGTGTATAACACTACAGTCTTTATGTTTATCCAGCAGTCTATCCAGACCGAGACTGAGGACCAGAGCAGAAGCCAAAACAAATAGAAATGTTATTGAGAAGGTTGTTTGGTGTAGAGGTACTGTAGATAACTCAAAAGATTAAACTGAAATCGTCTGAAAAAGAAAAAGTTGGTTTGAAACAGTTTTGAGAATAAATATGAAGTTCAAGTTCAATAAAATTACATTAGGCTCAAACGTAACTCCATAGGTGTGTTCACACTTAAATATCTGAGAGTTATGATCTCCCAGCAGCCACTTTAAAAACTCTACTTTAAAGGGATTCCTGTAAGAACCCTTTTCTTACAGAGAACCCTTGCAGAATCCTTGGAGGATCTTTTAAATGAAAAAAGCCCTAAGGGGAACCTCTGCCTTTTTTGTAGAACCCTTTTGGAACCATATTTTCTAAGAGTGTAGTTATGCGGGTAACAGGCATGTGGCACTCCTTGGTCTGTTTTTGCAAGTGTCTAGTTGTGGTAAGAAATCAAACATCAAGATTTATTTGATCGTCTCCTTTCACTTCCACATGGGTTGGCAGTGATGCAAAAAGATTTTTTCTCATCACAAGACTCAGGATCTTCCCAATCATCTGATGTCGAGCTGTGAGGAAATGATTCGTAGATGGTCCCAAACTACGTAAAACCAGTTTGCATATCATGCAGTTTTGCCGGTTTGCTTCTCAGGTGAAGAAAAAAACCACAACACAAAGTGAAAGAGTTTACTTCGCTTCAGGCGGCTGCAGCTTCATGACTGAGTTTTAGCTCCGAAAGGGTAAGAAGCTCATTTTCTTTTAAACGTGTTTTCATGAGATTTCACACCTTAGTGGATTATAATCTTGTAATGTTTATTTTCTATGTTTAGTGCATTTCAGTTTTATTTCAGCAACTGCAATGAACCGTGGAATATGTGCAGCGAGCCTGTAGATTTTATCACAAACTGATGATAAAAACGAATAAACTCCTCAAATATAATTGATCCTTTTTTAGTAAATTCTGTGTCATTTGAATAAAACTTGATGGAATAAATATCAACATAAAACAGAATACTCAAACTTTGTCTAAAACACGTTTAATCTTATTTTTCTTATGTCGCCAAACAGGAATAAAAGACAAAATGCAATTTATGGGAATGCATGAAGTAAAGTGGACATCATGTGAGTATTTCCCTGCATTTCTGTCTTTGCTTGAACTATATGAACTCAGTTGCAGCAGCATGTAGTATTGATATCTGCATGAATGAAGCGTGCATTTCACTCTGAAAGCTAAGCTCATTTTAGTTCCTGAATCTGTTCCCCAGTCTGCTGGAATTGCGATTGATGATTATTCTAGTTCTGCTTTTCTCAGCGTGCGGTTTACAGCAGCAAAAGTAAAGACTTGCATCAGAGCCCATTTTGTCTGGACTTTCCAGGAATACATGTGACACATTGTTGGAGAATATAGCTTTATTCCCAACTGATGTTGGAAAAAATCAATGACAGCATCATTTAACTGTCCATAAACAAGTCGAACCTCCATTTTTACTGGTTTCTGTCTTGTACTGTAAACGCACTTTCAGTTTCTGTAATGAGAAATATTTGATTAAAATGTCAAAGGTTCTAATATTCTGTTGGGGTAACAGCTGTTTTCCTTTTACTGTGCGCCCAGCTGCCATCATTGTGCTGTTGGTTGTGCTGCATCACAGCCACACTGATGCTATCGGCCTAAAGGAGAAGCTAGCTGATTGCCTGGCGGACAAAGACTATGACCGTCTGCTGCATACGGCGCAAAAAGGCCTTCCACACATCCACACATCCCATCATGTTGTCATTGTTGGAGCGGGCATGGCGGGACTGACAGCTGCCAAGCTGCTGCAGGATGCAGGACACAAGGTGCCTGAAACAATTCTTCTTATGTCAGATGAAGACAGGGCCGTGTTATTTATTTACAGGCCAGATCCTGACCTTTGTCAGAAAATTTACTTGATTATGATCAGCGTCATTCCGCTAGTTTTATTTGATATCAACTATAACAAAGAGGGAGACTTAAAAAGTGGGGCATTACTGTAAGACAGGAGAACGTTCAAAATCAGGCAAAACTTGCAACAACCCGTGTTCCAACACTACTGGCTTCATAAGTAGATGGCACCGGCAACAGTACAAGGTTTTTCACCTTTACTGCAAAATGAGCCATAAAAACAGGAAAATGATACAAGTAGCTTTTATAACTATGACAGCACCACCCAACAATAAAACTGGAAAAACTGAGGGAATGTTGAATGGTGCAAAAAAAAGGGTAAATTTAACCAATCCCTGCAACACAGAAAGAAGAAGCGGGTAGTTTTCAGAATAAAATAGAATTTAACTATGGACAATACAGATTAAAAGTATAGATGTGTGATGTGCTGTAGATCAGGGAAGACCAGACTTCCCTCTCCCCCCGACTACATCGGCCAGCTCATCCGGGAGGATCCTGAGGTCCATGGCAAAAGTACAACCCAGCACACTGGAATAAAGATATAAAACACTACAGCAGTGCTTTAAAAAGACCATCATAACACAATACATCAAAATACACACAACAAATATCCGATGAGACAGACTTCATAGCTTTTTTCTGCAGGCTAGCATTTAACTTTTACTGTTTCTTCTCTGCTATTAATTTAATTTTAGTTGGTTTTAGTTTCATTTAATTAAGTTTAACATGCTAAAGAGTAGACCATCAGTACCAGATAAAGCCATTGGTCCAAATGTGGGTTTACTACATGGTATTTTATAACTGTTCACCATGCCTCTGCTGTCATTATGCCTCTATATGTGCCAGGAAAAGGGTTCGTGGGCGAGATAGAAAGATCATTTGGACCCATAGATCAGGTATACACCAACTCCAGTCTTCAAAGCCCATTGCCCTGCAGACATTGATAATTTCCCTGGAATCTGGTGTGCTGCAGAAGCTAATCTTAAACCTGCAGGACAGTGGGTGTTGAAGACCAGAGTCAGGGATCCCTGACATAAATTAGCAGAATAAAGAGAATTATGTCAACATTTATAGTTTATGACAGTAATTCCAACAAATGGTGGTTGATGGAGGAGAGACCAAGCTGAAAATAAACTATGATGTATTTGATTAAGGTCACCATTGTAGAGGCTAGTGAACGCGTCGGAGGGCGAGTGGAGACCCACAGGAATGAAAAGGAGGGCTGGTATGCTGAACTGGGAGCCATGAGGATCCCAAGTTTTCACCAGTAAGTTGATGATTTACACACAAATATGAATTTGTGAGATTTCTAATCTGAGATAGCATGATTGTGCCTGAGGGGTCCCTGGAAAGCTTTCAGATTGACGCTGGAGGAGCAATGGAAATGAAATTTGTTTAAATACGAGGTATTGCTTTGATGTGAGGTGCTCAGCCTCTTGTTAACACTAAAACATCTTTAGAGTGTAAGAGGGCCCTTTCTTTAATTATTATCTCAGCCCATTTACTAAAACTGCCTTTGTCCATCAACTCTTTTGTCAACAGAATTGTCCTTTTGTTTGCTGAGAGGCTTGGTGTGAAGCTGAACACATTCAACATGAATGACCCCAACACCTTTTATTTGGTTAACCAAGTGAAGAAAAAAACGTACACAGTGCAAGCAGATCCCGACAGCCTCAAGTACAACGTAAGACCCAGTGAAAAAGGGAAGTCAGCTGATCAACTGCTGCAAGAGGCTTTAAAGAAGGTAACCGAGATCACACAGAAAACACTTCATCTTCAGCATAATAGCTTCCTTTCCCTGTTTTACATCTGTTCTTAAACTGCTCATCAAAAACATAGAATTATATATTAACAAAATAATAATTTTCAACTGGACTACATTTCTTATATGATATTCAAACACTGAAGATGTTTCAACAGTCATCCGACTCTCATCATCAGTTCTTGTATATAGGAAACTGAGAACAAAAAATCTACACAGACTAATAGACTAATAGAATTATATGAGCTCAACATGGTCTCTGATTGGTCAATCCTCAGATTTACCACTGAAAATATTGTCTCCAGTTTAATAAAAGAGATTTCATCCATGGGTTGGATTTTTAATCTTTTCTACTTTTTAGGTGAGAGATGAAGTGGAAGCTCATGGCTGCAAGGCTGCACTGAAAAAATATGACCATTACTCTGTAAAGGTAAACCACAGTATAAGATGTTCTAATATCTTCACTCGATTGAACAGCTTGAGTAGGAGAAATTCTCTTTTTTAGTTCCTTTCTGACTAAAGTAATATTGTTATATTTGATAATCAACTTAAAAGGAAGACTCGTAGCATGAATAAAGATGCTTCTTTTGCAGGCTGAA
This sequence comes from Craterocephalus fluviatilis, assembly GCA_037177075.1. Classification (NCBI taxonomy): domain Eukaryota; kingdom Metazoa; phylum Chordata; class Actinopteri; order Atheriniformes; family Atherinidae; genus Craterocephalus; species Craterocephalus fluviatilis. Next base: position 951,850 of record JBAMHT010000004.1, on the reverse strand, counting down.
GCTTGCTGAAACTATTTACTGCCAGTAAATAGTAAGTGTACTGACAGTACAGATGGGGTCATTACACAGTTTCAGAGCTTGCTGTAGCTGAATGAAGATAATAAGTAAGCACAAGCACAAGCTGAAGCACAGTAGAGGGGGGAGGGAGGGATTTCATGATTCACGTTGTAAATCATGAAATCCAGTGTAATGCCATGTTTTTCACAAGGGTACCATGTTCTGATTATACCTCTGCAAAATTATTAATTCCCCTTCCATAAAATTTTCTAAATTATAATTTAGTAAAATACGATTTAAAATTTTTTTTTAAAATTAGGGTTAGGGTTTAGGGCTGGGAAATACTTGTCCACGTACGCATCATGGCCGCTGTGCGTCGCTAATGTCAGTTTGGCACGTCGGTCGCTCACGTTGATGTGAGGTAACGCGACGCGTGTGGAAGCTGTGATATTGACTTTACTGCTTGAAGTGCTCGTGCACCATTTTGGTCAATGGACCGCACAGAGCGCATTTATGTGCTCATTGGCCAGATTTACCACATCTAACGGTGGCGAGACCTTTTCCCCCTTAGTTTATACAGTAAAGTTAAATTATCAATCCTTTTCCCTCAATTTCAAAGTCCAAATTGAACTCGCTGTTAGGGGAAAAAAACCTGGAAATAGACCTGACCAGCAACTCTCAGAGTACAAGTACTGCATAGTTTACGTGCATGCACAGACCAGAAAGAGTGCTTCTGGGCACGCTTGCGTACACAGAATGTATAGACCAGGTCCTGGGCTGATGATTCGGCCCGTATGGTCCTGGAGCAATGCGAGGACTTTGCTGATGAGCAGTGGGGCAGAATACCTGTGGACAGGTGTAGAAGTTTGATGGAGAGTTCCAGAAAAAACCTGATCGCAATGATGGACTCAAAGGGTTTTTCAACTAAATATTAGCTTATGGGTGATGTGATGGAGAAGCATTTCTCATATTGTATGTTTTTTTTAAAAATAGTTTTATCCAAAACAATGTCACAGTTTCATAAAATCTTTTATTACCTTTGTTAGTTTCAGCTTACATGTATTTCAGTAACAGCTGGTTTTTTTTCCATCTTTAATAGAATGGTAGGAACCATTATTAGTTTAACCACAGTCACCCAATGTATGTTCTATACAACAGACTTGCCTCGTCTTGCAGTCAGAGAAGCAACATACAGTAGAGACCAAAGGTAATTATCAGAGCTGGAATTTCCCAACACAGATTGCTGGATCTGTTTTTTTCAACTCCAAATAGGTGGGCTTTATGCACGAGTGACAAGAAAATAAGCCACTGCAGACAGAAAGATTTGCAATAAAACTTCCCAAAGAATTCAATTGTATCCTGTGTTTATGCCGACGAGATGAGTTACGGCATCTTTTATCCACTTTATTTTCTCCTGCAATTTTCACAGTTTTATACCACCTTCTCCAGGGTTTCATATACCTGATGGGATTAGTGAGGGTTAGGACAGCACTGCTGAGAGACCATGCATTTGTTTTTGGGTTTATGTATGAAAGAGTGTGATATAAATAACATTGATGATTGATTGATTGGGGCTGCACGGTGGTGCAGTGGTTAGCACTGCGGCCTCACAGTGAGAGGGCTGCGGGTTCAAGTCCCAAGTTGGTCTGATTCTGGCTGAGGAGGGGCTTGAAACTGTGGCCTTCCTGTGTGGAGTTTGCATGTTCTCCCCGTGTATGCGT
>JBAMHT010000004.1:831753-849958 GCA_037177075.1 Craterocephalus fluviatilis | reverse complement strand
AACATTTTCTTCCACAGGATGCAAAGCCATCGAACGGAACTGTACGTACAACAAATCTGATTCAACAATTTATATTATTTCACTGATTTTTTTTTGTTTTTGTAACTAATTTCTTTACTGGTTTGCCTGCAGGCTGGAGGAGTTTTTATGGTTGAAATCTAATATTTATTTAGAAATTAAATGTCCTTTATCTATCTAGATTTGTCCAAGTCACAAAAGAAAAATTTCAAGCCAAAAAAAAAAAATCAAACAAAAATTTCACACCGAATTGTGATGTAATGTAATATTTTATATTATCTGTTAATGAAAATTTTACTTTAAATTAAAAAATCTTTTCAGTTTTATTACAGAAAAAAGTTTATTTGTCTCTGCACTGTCGTAAAACTTTTCTTTAAATAAATCAGGTTTTAGCCATTCATTACTTTAAAAAAATACTTTTTATAATTGATTTATTGTTTAAAAATGTCATATTTAATTTTTATGATACTGAATAATAGTTTAACATTTTCTTCCACAGGATGCAAAGCCATCGAACGGAACTGTACGTACAACAAATCTGATTCAACAATTTATATTAATTCACAGATTTTTTTTTGTTTTTGTAACTAAGTTCTTTACTGGTTTCCCTGCAGGCTGGAGGAGTAGCCGTGGACGCTCGTGGTCACCGCCCAGTGCAAAGAGGCAGAGAAACATACACTAACAACCGATACGCCCCTCCCCCCATCAGCGGAGGCAGCAGGTACATGGTGGAAAATATAATTTTACAACTCTTCTGCATAGTTATCGAGACATTACTGTAAGAGTGGATTAAAATTCTGAAAAATTCAGAAAACAAACAACTCTTGAGTCACCTTTAAAAATACTCTCACTTTAATCCTTGGGTACAAAAATGGTATTTTATAAAGTATATAACGATACAAACTTTAGATTTTTAGATGTTCTTGCCATTTTTGTCACAAAGACTATTTTGTAAGTATTTTGTAAGAGTAGAAGCCTCCTATAGACAATTCAATGAACAGGATGGTGCAAAGATTCTGGACAAGTTTTATGCGACTAGCTTTTAAACTGAGAATCAAAACAGGAAATAAGCAGAAAGTCCAATTTAGTCCTCAAAGGTGCCTAGAAATGATGTAAAGTGACCATAATCACAACCAGTTTATCACCAAAAACATTTTAGTGTAAAAATGCACAAAATACAAAAGAGGAATCCTGGCTGCAGTCCTGCTGGAATTTAACATAAAAGCAACTTGTGTGAGGCAAACATGAAAACTGATGAGCATGTCTTGTTAAGGTACCGTGGCCGGCCCAGTTCAACCCCCGTTGGACGTCCGCTCGAGCAGGAGAAGGTAGAGCAGCCCGAGGCAGGAGGATGCACTCACGCTTCAGAGGAAATGGTATGTTTTCACGCTCAGCCTGTTTTAATGTCCCCAAATAGAAGCTACTCAACGTTTCATGACTCACAGTTTCAATTTTCCTCTAAAACAAGAGAAGGGAGGCCGATAATCTGAAAATCTGCATCAGCATCACTGAATTTTAATGAATATTTCTTCAAGATAATGATAGATTCTTGGCAAAGCCTTTTGCTTAATAGTCCAAAAACAGAATTAACAATCTGTAAAACTGTATTTTTGTCACTGATGGGTCAAATTGTGGTATATATAATCTTTAAGGTTTAAGCCTTAAGCTAACAGAGATCCTTACAAACATGAGTCAAGTTTTAGCTTTACTGTTTGTATTGTGTATGTCAGCGATGTTTGGTCTCGGAGAGAAAAAGCCTCTCATCAGAAACATTCTCCTTTCCTGCAGGGAGTTTTATGTCCTACTGGCTGTGAGCTGAAGACCATGCTGCTGAAGCAAGAGAGGAACGTCAGGACGGTAAACATTTCATCTTTGGACTTTATCTGAATAATAAAAATGTTTGCATACACATTGAGAAATCCTGGGCTTTGCTCCCTTCACACGTAAATCTACTTCAGCTTTCTGTCTTTTTCCCGATTCTGTAACTCAGGTGATTGGCGAGCTCAAGCCTCAGGTCAAAGAGTTGTCCCAGTCCTCCAACAACATCTTCAGCTATGTCAACGGCATGTCCAACTCTCTGAGGGAGCGACAGAGACTCGTCAACGGTGAGGAAAATTCCAACTGAACTTTAAGTGGCTGAACCTTATAAAGCCTCAAATGTTTCTTATTTGATTAATATGGTTTCTGAGACACTTTGCATCACTTTATGGGAAATACTTCCTGCAGTTTACAATCTGATAGTTATTTTCTGACCTCTACCAGGAAGCATGAGACTTCCTAGTAATTTTGACATTTCATATGGCAGATATACAAATTTAAAAAACAAAATAATAATTTTAAAAATAATATACATTTTTCCTACATTTGTTAAAGGGCCAAAATGAATGACAAAATTTGGACATTTCTCCATTTATTCTTAGGTTGGGCTTTAAATGGTTATAGAGCTCAAGAACCAATGTAATCATGCTTCATTATGAAACAAAATTCAGATGAAATATGTTATATTGAAGCTAAGATTTTACTTCATTTTCTAGAATATTTAGCACAATCATCAATCAGCATAAATGAACATATCCATTATCTCAAGCTGGTTCTTGACCATAAATATAAGCCCTTTAATTAACAAAGTTAAAATCCCATTCAGATAAAGATTTCTGTTTCAAGTATGACTTGATCAAGAGGTTCACACCAAATGTTTTGAAATATAGAATCAAAATATAAAGATCATAAATTATAAATGCATTAATACTGTACAGTTATTCATACGATGAATCAAATCTTATTGAAATATTATTAAAATGTTATTTAATTAATATAAAACATATAACTATAAGCATACGTTAAGGGAAAGCCATATTAATCAAATTTATCTTCAATTAAAAAAGCAAAAGATAAACAAACAAACACAAAAAAACATAAATTACACTACTTGTTTTAAACAAACCTTTAAATGTCTCTTTCCAAAATGTTGGCAACATTCACATTCAAATTAGTTAGTGTCTTTTTAATACTTAAAAAAATCAATACCACTTAATTTTAAAGACTAAACTCTGAATCATACTATAGTGCAACACAAAATGTAATCATTGATTTATTGATTTATTTTTGTTTTCAGACAACAGCAGGGTGGTGAGTCAGTACACTGATCAAGTGGAGGAACAACACGCCTACATCAAGGAGACGGTGGACACAGTTTTCCCTTCCAACATCAGAGTGCTTCAGGTAAACATGAGCTCACGCACAAAATATCCCCAGTGGGCTGCAAATGCAACAAACAGGCTGCAACCTGATGTAAAATGTCCCGGCTGCAGGGTGTTCTGGACAAGGTCCGCCTGAAGATCCAGAAGCTGGAGAAGGCCATCCAGGCCCAGAGAGAGGGGTGCAAGGACCCATGCAAAACCAAGTGCCCCGTACCTGTTGTGTCCGGTGAGTGGAGGTGGTGCGATTCATCACAGGCTACAAAGGAGCTGGTTTACACAAACATCCTCTGTGGGGTGGGAACGGGCTCAATAAACAATATGCATGCAACAGATTGGAACAAATTAGGTTAATTCGGCAAAAACGATGTCTATTTACGGTGAATCAAACAGAATTCGCTCGGAAGCACTGGGTTGTTGAGCAAATCCATGCAAGTTGATTGCATTTCTGACAGGGACAAAGTTACAAATACAGCATGTGATGCAAACTTATAGATTAAAGTACGGACATGATTTAAACTCAGGATTACATGTAAATGTTTTTCTTCTTGTCATCGTCTCTCCTCTGGGATCCAGGTAAAGAGTGTGAGGACATTTTCCGTCGTGGAGGCAAAGACTCCCAGATGTACCTGATCAAGCCCGATGAATTCTTGCCCCCCTACAAGGTCTTCTGTGATCAGACCACCCAGAACGGAGGTAAAACACCACCCATGTCTGCAGTGTCTTCTGTAGAAGTCTGTGTTTCTAGAGTACTTACAGTATGTGTTCGTCCCAGGATGGCTTCTTATCCAGAACAGGCTTGATGGCAGTGTTGACTTTGGGAGACGTTGGGATGAATATCGTCGTGGTTTCGGCAACGTTGCTTTGGAGAAAGGCAAGGGTTACTGTGAAACCCCCGGTAAGATCCCAAAGAGCTCATACCTCTATGTCAGTCTGCTGTTTCTGTAATGTTTAGCCAACTAACAGATGTCTTCTTCACCCATGTGACAGGCGAGTACTGGCTGGGCAATAACCGAATCAGCCAGCTGACCAAGATGGGTCCCACAGAGGTTCTCATTGAGATGCAAGACTGGACAGGAGCCAAGGTGACTTGTACTTGATCCATATCTTAAAGGGCTGGATTGCTCATTTAAGAAAAAGAAAGGCTCATTGGTAAGAACTCTAAAGCCTTCAGAACCCTTGCCTTAATGTTTGGCTTCTATTCATTCAGGTCAAGGCCCATTATCGCCAATTCACCGTCCAATCAGAGTCATCCAACTACGTTCTGGCTGTCGATGGTTACTCCGGTAACGCTGGCAACTGTTTCTTGGAAGGATCCCTGGAGCTTTATGGCGAAAACCGCACCATGACTATTCACAATGGCATGATGTTCAGCACCTATGACCGAGACAATGACAACTGGTAGGTTGTACCTTACATAATCACCTAGCTGAAGGAGTTCAGGGATAGAAGGCCCAACTGTGGCTCTAACAATATGGCTCTAACAATACAACACAGTCATTAAGCAGACACTTTTATCCAAAGCTGATGATGCCAACACTGAAGGAAAGGAGGGTTAAGTGTTGCCCAAGGACACAATGCTAGTGACTGGGATGGGAATCAAACTGCTGATCTTCTGGTGATTGAACGAGCTACTCTACCACCTGAGCCACTCCACCACATCAACCTATAATCAACCTTGCTTCAGTATGATTTATTGTCTTTATGGGCAATTTATGCTTCTGAGTGCCACGACATCTTAACATTAGATTCATCTATCATTGGTGATGAGAAACTCTCCGCGCTGAGTCCTTTAGATAAAATATTTCCATTTCATGCTACTTCGACTTTGCAATACTTCATATGCCACCAAGTAACCTCATTACACAGTTTAATATTAAAGCAGTTTTTTCTCCTTCATTATTGGAGTTCGATACTAAAACTCCAATACAGGTACTAATGGGAAAATTAGAATATGCTGGAAAAGTTGTTTTATTCAGGTATTTCAACATAAAAGGTTAAACCAATACATTTTATGTAGTAAGATTTTACTTTCAGAGGCCTGATGTTTTTGTATGTAAAATCCATTTTTTATTGATTTCAAGCAATATTCAAATTTTCTGAGTTTTTTTATTTGAGGTTTTGCTGAAGCTGCAAATCCTGATCAGCAAAATCTAATCAGATAAAAGCTGAAATAATTAATTTGCATTCTACAGTATTTGTCTGTATGTGTACATTTCATCTTTGAAGTTAACTTAGACAAATGCAGCACTTTTTCAGGATATTCTCATTTTCCAAGTAGTACCTGTAATAAAAATGTTTTGTACTTTTAGTAAGTAAGAGTATTACATCAGCTTTTTCTGGCTTCTCACACTTTCCTGTCCCTGTTTAATCCACCAGGACTCCAGGCGATCCGTCCAAGCAGTGCGCCAGGGAAGATGGAGGCGGTTGGTGGTACAACCGCTGCCACTCAGCCAATCCCAATGGACGATACTACATGGGCGGCCAGTACACACGACAGATGTCGAAGCATGGCACAGACGACGGCGTGGTCTGGATGAACTGGAAGGGGAGCTGGTATTCGCTCAAGGCCATCAGCATGAAGATCAGGCCGTACTTTGCCTCCAGATAATCACGTCCAAGTGCTGAACACGTAACAGGAATCTGCAGACATAAGGATGGACGTTAGGCAGCGCTGATGGACATGGGTCGATTACAACTGAAGCTAAGGCTGGTCAAAATGTGTGAAAGGAGCAAGTTAAAAGTTATATTAAACATTTTACTGGAAGAAATGTTCATTAGAGATTAAAAAGCCGATTTGTTGTAATGAAAGATTTTGTGATCTGTCTTTTCCTGTTGCGTGTGACGACTTGCGTGAACCAGGACGAGTTCATGAGACCGTCCTCTGCTACTCAATAAACACATTGAGGAACATATTTCATTGAGGTGTGTATTTTGGTTTATTTCTTTATCTACAGTACAGATGCAAAACAATTTTGTTTGAGTGACATCAAGTTTTTTAAAGGAGACATTTTCAGATAAAATCAGACAAAGCTCTTTTATTCCAAACAGAAAGTTAACAAATAAAACCTTTAAATAAAACCCAGTACAGTGAGAACAAAATGGAGTGTGTTCAACGAGAGGCACACCAAAAAAAAAATTTGACTATGGCTTTTTTTGCAATACAAGAAGAACCTTTAGGACTATTAAGATTATTAATGACTCCCAATTACAGAAAAATAATTCAATGCCATGATCATTCATGGGTATATAACATTTTTTCATGATTTGCAAGTTACAATCTATTGTGTAGATAATAACTTGCGAAATTTATCACAAATAGAATCAAATGTCTGTGCTGCATATTTACAGTTTTCTTGTCAAACAAATATTACATAAACTAGACCTTCCACCCCTTTCTCTGATTGGTCGCCTTCAGAGACCTGATCAGATCAGTGATGCTGAAATTTGACCTCTGAAAAACGATTTCACCGGCAGCCAAATCAGCAGATAACCGCAAGTACAGGGCAGGTCATGGCTGTGTTTGGGCTGTCCACACGTACGCTCACCCACAACAAAGCTTTTTCTATGAACACAGTAACCAATTGCAGGGAATTATAGGCCCTGTTTACATTTACAAAGCAATTCTTTGCTTTGTATATTTGAGAAACTAAGCATTTGGACCACAGCTATGCAATGATGTAGTGTGCATGCCAGGCCTCTAAGTGACAGTGAGAATTTGCATCAAAACACCCATGTGCGCTGCATCCTCATCATACACAAAACAACAACAGAAACTTTGCGAGTGAAGTTATTTTGCATGTGACCTCTTTGTTTTAGATGATCAAATCATCAAAAACAGAGTTCGCTCTAGCAAATAAACAGAAAATGCAGCAAACCCGACACGAGGTCCACCACTGTTGTCCCAGCTCCAGTTTATGGACTAATGGGTTTTACTTTGGAGGCTGTTGTCAATTTTTTTCTGCTTCATATAACCAAAACCAAAAAAACCAAAACTCTGTTACCATGAAAACGAGAGGCTAGAACACAACTTCACTTTTGTGTTTTACTGACTCTACGTTGTAGTGTAAACAGGGCCCATTACCCCTACTCAGAAAAGTGCAGTTCTTCACAACTAAACAAAAGTTTGTGGTTGAGAACATGTAATCAAGACATCTGACATAAAAGTGTTTGCATATCCATGAATATTTAAAAAATGACACATGCACTAACACTGCTGACAACTGGTAACATTGGAAATAAATACATATACATGGGAAATAAAAGATCTTTATATGAATAATCTGGATTGCCAACAAGTTCATAAGTTCCACGTTACCTTAAAATTAAGAAATGTAATAAAACAAAACAGAATAATAGTTTGCCAAAAATCTATCACTCAGGAGGTAGGTTAGAAACTGGCAGTTCCTCGTAGTTCAACTTAAATAGCATAAATTTATTAGAATTAGTCCCTTTAAAGTTAGAAAGTGCTTCCTTGGTCAGTAAGTTCTTCACTCGAGCTCTATCTCTAGATCACTGATTGCGTTCATGTCTAGAGACTCTCCCATCAGCTCGTCCAGTACTAACTGGTTCTGTCCAATGTCTTCAAACTGGGTGAGCAGTTCTCTCTGGACCGTGGGGATCATCTTATAGCCTGCAGACGGCTGCAGAGCAAAATCCACGGCCTGCAGCTTGATTTGTGGGATGTCTGCAGGGGATGGCGTGATCCTGCTTTTCTGTTTCTGAGTTTTGTACATGAAGTCTACGTCAGTTTGTAGCGCCTGGTAGCTGTGATGGTCGACGCTGTACGGCAGCACCGACCGGCAAGACCCGTGGCACGCTCGAAGCTTCATGTCAATGTCCACCTAGCAACAGAAAAGCAAGAGTAGAAGGGGTCAGCACTGTGGTATGTTACAGAGTAATCATTCTGTGGCACATTCACACCAGGACAGTCCACAGGACTCGGTTTGATCGGATGGGGAATTCAGAAAAATGTTGCACCTTCGTTTGGTTCACGTTCACACTGAATCTTACTCAAGCAGGCAAAACCAACCAGACCTAAGCTGCGTTTCCAAGGAAACACCTCTAATCTGATCGAAAGAATCAGAAAGAGTTTTCAGTCCTATCCAGAAGGGTGGTTTAAACCTTTTCACAAACGGATCAGCAGTAAAGAAAATCACCATGTATACGTTCATCCTGATAAATGTGAGTTTGTTTCTGCGTATGATTAAACCACGTCGCGGTGATGTGAGAAAAAATGGTGAAAAACTTGAAAAATGGAAGATATAATGATATTCCTTAAAAACTGAAAGAGATCAGCACTTGGACAACAGGCTGAAAAAGAGAAAAGCACCTTTCTTTCGAGCTGGTACACAGGTCAAAAGTGTCCCGTCGTATCAAATCTCTCTATCATATGAATACAACTGATCAGATCAAATTATCGGGCATCCATGTGAACATGTCAGCTGGAATCGCTCATCATTCAGTTCAGTACAGCTTTATTTGTGCCAATTCACAACAATGCCAACTCAGCGCGCTTCACAAACAGTTTGAACTCATTCATAACAACAAGCCGAGCTAAGGAAACCAACAGACTGCATCGAGTCTAGTCTTCGATCCAATCTCCAGCCTTGGCAAGCTAGAGGCGATGGCGGAAAATTAAACTCCCTTTTAACAGGAAGGAAGACCCTCCAGCAGAACCCGCCACAGTAAAGGCAGCCATCTGCCTGGACCAGTTGGAGTGGAGAGGGCAGAAATTCAATCATTTATTTCAATCAGACAGGTTAAATATTTCTCCATTGAAAGCGTAGATAATGTCACTCAGTTACAGCAGTTGCTTGCTAGGGGGCGAACTTCCATAAAACAATCACCAACCTAGAGGAAAGAAGAACTCATTGCATCTCATTCATTGGCCAGGCCTGAAAACTGCAAGCGAGTAAATTCAGTCTATTTTCTGTTTTCACTTTGGTGTTAAAAACATCAGTGTTACCTAGATAGAACCCTGAGGAGCTCCAACCTAGAGATGGGTCAATTAAAGTTTGTTCTTTAAGTTTGCTGATACACTTGCTGATTAAACCTGTTCACTTTGGCCGGGTTCCAGGAGTCTTGCGATTGGTTCGGATGCAGTTTTGCAAACCTAAGCTGTGATCCTGTGTACTTTTAAAGACAAAACAGATTCTCCTGCAATACTTCAGTCTTTTTCCAGTTACACTAACAAGTACATGTTAGCAGGATGAACTGAGATTCCCACCTGCTTTAAGGGAAAAGCTCCCAAATGGGAACTGGTTGAAGAAAAGCAGAACTAACTGTCCTGTAAGAAAAAAAATTTCTTACCTCCGTTCGATACAAATCCTCAATCTGCTTCTTTACGTTGCTGCTCAGCTCCTTTATCTTTTGCCCCAAAGAGGCCGATTGTTTCCGTAGAGATGTGAGGTTCCTGGCCAATCCCTCTGCACGCTCCACAAACCTCACCTCAGACACTACACAGAAAACATTGCTTAAATAAATCCGCATTATGTTAGTTACTTAGACGAGTGTCAGAGTGAGATCTCGTAATAAAACTTACGTGAGTTTCATAACGAAGCAGTCTGAAACGGGCAGAAAACTTAACTGTATCTGTTGACAATGACTCTCCGGTTCGAGTTGTAGATGCCTGTCATCGCTGACATTGACTTCTCGGCTACACCTTCGTACATCTTGGCCGTTTTACAAATCGTCCACAGTTTTCGCTCCACGTCACTCTCCACCTGGGCGATCTCACCTTGCAGTCTGCAGCCAGAAGGGCACTTTGAAACCTTCGGAGAGCGACACAGTGGTTGGATCTTGCATAGAGACCGAGGAACACTGAAAAATAACCAGGTCCAGCTTCCTAGCAGAGTTAGGGTTAGGGTTAGGGTTAGGGAGCATTTCCACCTGAATTCTATTTCCTTGCTTCATCTTTGATTAAAAAGTTTGTGTCCAAAACTAAAACAAGATATTTTTTAAATCTGGTCTGTTAGTGCATCCATCTATGTTTTGGTGCAAAAGTATTTAGCCACTCATTACGCATTTCTTTAGCAGTTTACTAAAAGAGCTGCAAACCCGAATGGAGGTAGAATTTGAAAGGAATGAACTTATTGTAGATGGTTCTATTTTGGTCTGAGCAGCTTGAACAATCTTCAACAAGTATTCTTGTTTTTTCTACAAGTAATTTTCAGGAACAGTTCTCCAGGATCTTTGAAAAGCTTTCCAAAACTTTGGATGGTTCTGCCTCGTAGAAGAAGCTGTGGATGAAGACTTTGCACAATGAAATAACAGGAGAAATGTAAAAAGGCTTTTTCATGATCTGAGCCACATTCCTCTGCCATAAAATGTGCATGTGTCGGCTTTTCTCTGTAAAGCAGCAGGAAACGTTAGGACTCCAGAGATTCCTTCTCACCCAGTCATCATCGGCACACAGAGGGGGTTGGGATTTTGCTGAGCACTGCAGCGTCCTGGATGCCCGGGTACGACTGGGGGAATCTCGTTTCTGCTGTTTGAGCCTCGCACACACTGCAGATGAAAGAAAAACAGGACGCGTTACCTTCAACTGAGCTCTAATTCAAACATGATCATCTAAAACCGAGCCATGTTTGCTTTCCCTGTCCTGCTTTGTGTTATTTGAGTGACTTTTGGATGACTCAAAGCTCATGTTTGCGTTTATCGTCCGACTCCTTTGACCCGGTAGCAGGAAAATCTGTAAAATCGTTAGAACTCTCTCCTGGCTGCTTCTCAGAAACTTGCTCTATTGAATTTTGTATTTGGTTTTCTTTTCTCTGTACTTCCTCTGCTCCGGCTAAAATGTTTCTGTGAGGACTGGAGCATGAACAGAGGAAGAACTGTCCCAGGTTTCAGACACAAACTGAACCCATTACATATCTCATTGTATCATTCCTTATTAAACAAAACTCCACCTTCGTGTCAGCATTCAGGTGTTAACCTGACTGTCAAGGAGGAAAGACATCAGATATGATCTTATAGAAACAGCTGTTCAGGGTTAAAAGGTCATTTATAAACTCTTTGGGGTTTATCATTCTACAGATTTTTTATCCCAGGAGAGGACTTCCCAATCAACAGCGAAAAATAAACTCTAGAGCTCCATCTCAGCCTCTCCAGGCCTCAGTTAAAATGTTTAACTTCATGAGAGTCCAGTAAGAAAAAGACTTAACCATTAGGCCCAAGGCTAAAGCCCTCCTGCTAGCAGGCTTGTACAAAATGTACAAAAACAGGAAGTAAAATTGCAATTCCATAAAATTAAAAGAAATTGATGTAGAGGTAGGGCTGGGGCAATATGACCTCACATCACAATTAATAGTGCCTGTTACTTGAATTACAGTTAACTTGCATTTTTTTTGTTGTTTAGTTTTCGGTACAGCTAACTGCTGTCACATTCTGCCGTATCATAATCTGACTGGACTCAGTTACTGTATACTTCCTGTAACGCTCAAGTAAAATCTAATAGAACTTACTGTGCAGTGATTTGAAATCAAATTCAAGGGATTGAAATAAATTCTTGAATTATTCATTTGTACAAGACGGCCAGCCAGTTAGTGATTAATCAGAAAATTACATAAACAATGGTTAGGAGCAATTTTACTAAAAGTAACTGTGATCTCTAATTTGTCCATGTGAGGTTCATTTTTACGTCTGAATATAAACAATTTCAAAATGTATAATTTTCATTGTTAATAGGTTACTTTACTTTATTTTACTGGTCTGTTCCATTTCACATGAAGTGTGTGCTCCATGGACTAGAATGCAAATTAACAGCTCAGGTCTAAACGGTTAATATTTTAATGTTATTCTACTCATGAAAATGATCTTACTATTTGAATGTGTTGTGAAATGAGAGCAGAGCCACAGCAGCTGAAGTGAACACTGAATCTTTATTGACGGAGCAGAGTTCAGTCATTGATCTGTACAGAGTTGAGTAACATCAGATCACCGCGGGAACATTGGACAAACACGACGATGACCTTTACATAGCGAGATGAAAGAAACAGAAAATCTGTAGAAATCAGTGCCTTGTTTGATAGTTTCAAGTCCTTGAATTGTTTCCAACAGCTCAGCAGCTTTTGTTGTTATAGTATTAAACATGTGTGCAAGCCTCCATGTTTTAGGTTATTTTCTTGCCCTGCTTTATTTGTATAGCACCAGTTCATGACAATGTCTTCTCAGGGCTTCGCTGACAACCAGTTTGAGCAAATCTGTTCTCGTAAGTCAGGATTCATATCGGCCAGTTTATAACAAAAAGCCTAACTAAGGAAAGCAACAGAGTATTAAAAAGCAGCCGGTCGGACGAACATCCGAACGGTCTTCAGGCTGTAGGTGGCCGGTTTGAACGTCACCCACACCACTCCGTTCTCACTCTGGTACGGTGCGTTTGCCTTCGGGTCGTATGTGCCTTTGTAATAAACCCCGTTTAGGTTTGCCGCCTGGCAGCTGTTGTACCACCACCCGCCTCCGTACACCTCTGCGCAGTTCTCCCCCCACTTATCGTTGTCTCTGTCGAAGGTGCTGAACTTCATCCCGTTGTGGGAGAAGTCCGAGTCGGGCCTCACCAGAGCATCGCCGGCGTCCCCTGTGTACCCGGACACATGAAGCGGGTACCCTTCCTCCTCCGAGCCCACCCTGACTGCGTACTCAGCAGTGACTACGCCCCCCTCCCAATCCTCCAGCTCCACCTTCAGCATTGTCTCGCCCTGACTGGTGAGCAGGTGGAGGTTCTGGTTGCCCAACCAGAGCTCTCCCTTCCCCTGAGCGTCGACCGAACCGAACCCCTGGCGGTATTCAGCCCAGGTGCGGTTGAAGCCGAGCACGCCGCCCTCTCTCTGCTGGACTAACACCCACCCCCCCATTAGCCCCTCCTGCTGACAGTAAACCTCCACCTGGGCGTCGGCGCCGCCGGGTTTGATCTTAAACAGGCCGTTTGTTTCCCCTTTCAGGTTCTTCTGGTAGGCTTCCACACAATCTGCAAACAGAGGGGCAAACCGTAGACCTCCAGTTAGCGTGGACCGGATCTGGTTTTGGCCGGTTGAGACTGACCAGAGATAAAAACTACTTCACTTCCTCCATATCCAACCCATTTACAGCCATGACAGGACTTTATGTATGTGTTACGAACTGGAGAGGAAATTAAACAGAAAACTTCAGGGAACTTAGAATAAATGTATTTTTATTTGTATTTTGGACATCTGAGTCACATAAAAATGTCTTAAACTTTGCTTTCCATTGCTTTGCTTGGTTACATTTAGGCAAAATGCTTTATTAAACTCTTATAAACTCTAGCAATGCTGTATTCGCCTTGTATTTCTTACATAGAGCTGGCTAGCAAGCTAGCTGATGCTAACACATGCTATCTAGCTGAAATCTTCTTCGCTTTGCAGATTTTATTCCAGGTCAGATGTTTTGGTACCTTTTCCTACAAAATCATCCTGCCGCTCGACGCGGACGCTCTTCACACTCCTGGCGTGGAAATCGGGAACGTCGTCCTCTGCGTTGTCGGTCATGAACGCTCCAAGGTCAATCCCCAGCTCCCCGCCAAATGGATCCGAAAAACCTGATTTAAAATCTCCCAACAGGCTTCCCTTTGCGCCGCCAGTGTGGACGGTCTTGGTGGATCCTGAGGATGATGTGTGGGCGAGGGTGGGGAACAAGGAGCCTAATCCTCCCTTGGTGCTGTCGCCCATCCCCTGGCACTCAGGTCCTCCATCAACCACCTCCTCTATTCTTTCCACTGGTCCATCTTTACTGTGAACCACCGTTCTCCTGATGCTCTTGGTGCAGGTGACAGTTTGGGTGGTGGTGCGGCTTGAACTTGTGTGGCCGAGACCGTCAAACCCTCCCAAGCCACCAGAGAAAACCGTATCGCCCCGTCCTCCGAGCTCGGTGATGGATTTGGATGAGGAGGCAGAGGTCAAGGTGGATGAGGAGGATGAGGAGGATGAGGAAGATGCAGATGATGCAGATGAGGATGTGGATGAAAAGGAAGTACCTGGAACCTTGGAGATGGTTGCCGGGGATGTGCTAGAGCCTTCCTCCTCCAGGACCAACTGGACCGTTTTAACCTGGAAAAAGAAGATTTCGGAATGAGCTTGAACGATGTCGTTACGGTGAAGTTTACAGAGAGTTGGAAATTAACTATCATACTCAAGATGATGTGAAACGTCTGTCTTTTGGTACCAAGTGATGAGACCATTCCCCATAATATATCAAGTAGACAAAGTAATTTGGAGGAATGGTGCATTCAGCTCGTACTCAGAAGTCTGATTTTCAGAGTTCCCAGTCGGAATTACATCGAGAATGCCCCTTGAGGTCAGATGTCCAACTCAGAAAGTCAGGAAAGACTCACTAGCTCTGATCTCACCCACCAGAAACGGCTAATGGTGAGTTTGATTGGACTCAGCGGGTGGATCTGGGAACAGGAGCCATTTCTAACGGGAGAAGCTGGGCCTAGTGAGTCTTCCCCGACTTTCCAAGACATTCATCCAACTTTAAGAAGCTTAAGAAGCTTCAAAGATGTAAATTCTGAGGAGAAACACAAGTTATTGCTAGCCGAATTGCTGGTATTAAGCATGAAATCAGCGTAAACCTTTTAAAGTTGTATATATTGCATTTGATTCACACCGTTTCTGAGACCTATTTCATCACTTTACAGTAAAAGCAATAATCATATATTTGTCTTCTACAAAACTACAATAATTTTCAATATCACAGAGTGATAAACAGTGGCCTAAATATGCGGAAATTATAAAGACTTTAAATTTGGAAAAAAATGACTTTCCCAACCAAATTTTCTCAGTCTTTAAAGGATTGAAAAAAAAGATTTTTATATAACAGTAAACATGAAGCAAAGAGCTGCATGCCTCACCTCAGGGAACATGTCCGCTTTCTGCTGTCCCGCCACGTCCTTAGACTTGTAGATGCTGTCCACGACCACGTCCTTCAGCGGCCTGCTCTTCATCACGTACAGCGTTCCCACCGACTCGATGTTCTGAGTAGTCTGGGATTCCAGCTGACTCACCTGAGAGACAGGAAGTAGAAAAAACTCAGGTAAAACGCCCCCTTCATTTTCACAAAGGATGTATTGATCATAAAACTAATATTCTGCCAAATCATCATTTTTTCTATTGATAAATTTACGACTCCTCCTTTATATAAATGCATTTTCTGATTCAGTTAACCACCTAACACCAGGGTAAGTATTGGATAGGTATTTGAATTATGTGCAATTACACAGGGATATGAAGGAACATGAACAAAATATAATTTTTTACAGAGGGCCCGACTTTTTGTCTTAGATTTGCAAAATCCAGACAAATTCTTCTAAAGGGGGTTTTAAGGGAAAGTTCCTAATTTGCTTAGATCAGTCTGAACAAGTTAATTTTAATGTTTACATTAATGCTCATGTGCTGTGGACATTCAGAAAAATAAGCCTATAATGGGTTTAAAATATCCCACAGTCGTTGCTTTGGATGACTTTTTTATAAACAGAAATAATGAAAATGTCATGAAGCAAAGTGTTTACAGTAAGTGTTCACCTGTTTCTCCAGGGTCACGTAGCTCTCCTTGTCCACCTGGTACTCCACATATGCGGAGCAGGATCCTTTGCAGGAGCGGAGCTTAATGTCGATATCAATCTGGCAGAGACAAGCAAGCAGAAACAGCGATGAAAAACCAGATGTTTTACGTCAGGATGATGCAAAGATCCAGCCAAGGTGCTTCACTGTGACTGGTTGGTAAAGATGAGCATGTAAAGGCAGAACACCTTACATGAGCCCAGAAGTTCTGGGAGTTTTTTTTGTCATTTTCTGCATTCATGTGTGAAAGTGAAAAAAAAAACAAAAAAACAATACATGTGTGTTTTGCTTTTTTCTCCATACCTCCATCTTCTGCATCTCCACCACCTGGTCCTTGACCCGATCTTTCAGGGCGGCCAGGATCCTCATCTGTCGGTCGATCTTCACCTTCATTTCTTGGATTCTCTGGCGAAGACTTTGGGCCAAGTCGTAGTAGCTGTTGTCATTACCTGGCGGACCAGACGGCAACATTAGCACCTCTGCTCCTTTTCTTTTCTTTCATCGTTTAAATCTTAATTCTAAAAAATGTTTGCCTTTAAAGGTTCTGGTTTTCCTTTTTATGTAGGCATTAATCTTCTTATCTAAATACCTTGATACTGAAGCTATGCAGACTAAGAGGACACATGAGTCACTGTTTGTTTACAAGAAAACTCTCTACATGTTTAGTTATTCTCAGACTGACTCTCATTGACTTCTGGTAACTTTACAACTGTGACTGAACCAAAACAAGAACATCATCCTGATAATCTGATCTTCACTATCTTGTCTTTGCTTACAAAACTAGCTGTAGTTTGACACAACTTTTCATTTTAACATGATTATTTTCATCCCTGACCCCTCATCTGTAACACATTTATTCCACGGCTCCACAGTGTTCCCTAGAATTTCTGTATATTTAGCCTCCATAGTTGGATTGTTATTTTTCCCAATGAAATAAAACAACCGTGTTATTAACAATTAAAACAAGCAGTGATTGTAAATGACAGTAACTTCATGTAAAATGGTTAAACATGTGGTCACATGTGAGAGCAACACATGGGTGAATCATGACAGGTACTAAAATGTGTTTCACATGATGTTCACATGTGTTTCCCATTTTTTTTTTTTTTGCAAGTGAATCACATATAAAGCCCTGTTCTGACCCGATTACTTTTAACCAGTGACAAAATGTGTTTTTTAATAATTGTGGAGATTATCTGTGATGTTAGTCTTGTGCGAATCAGCCATGTCGTCATTTGTAAAGTAACAATTCCTCCGCATATTACTTATTGTATGCTGCCGAACTATGAGGTCCTGTAATAATATGAATTTGAATAGATATTAAATCACGTTTTTCACGCGTTGCTTACATGGTTTTACGTGTCTTTCACATGCGAATCACAAAGGGTTCACATGTATTTCACTAATGAAGCACATAGGTTTGACATTATTTTCATGAGTTTCACATGGGGTTTAAATGTTCTTCAAGCATATGGGAAATTCAAATGAAAGTGAGATTTAAATGTGTTTTTTTAAAGCCTTGGTTTAAGTGTCCTTCAATCTGCTGTTGCATCTAATCCTGTTTTTGTTACACTTTTGTTCTCTTAAACATAGAAGATAAGTAGACAAGCCCTCACCAGAATCCACGGTAAGTTTCTCCTTCAGGTAGTTGTACGTCTGCTTGGACGCCTGGTCGGTGGTGCGATACTTCGTCTTGTACTGATCCAGCAAGCTGCGAATCTTCTCCGTCTTCTTCAGCAGTTCGTGGTCGTTCTTATCCATCAAACCCTGGATCCTACAGCCGGAGGGGCATTTAGAGCCCTGGTGGAGGTCATCAGAGAAAATCATTAGTCCATAGGGAAAATTTACAACCTGAGTTTTCTATCAAACTTTCCTTTAAAACCTTTTTATTTATGAAGCATCATGTTTAAAAGATATCAGAGCACATATGTCACATTAATTTTAGATGATTTGCAATAAAATCCAATTAGCTTGACTTTGGTAATGATGGCTTATCTGTGAAGTGGATTTAACAGAGTTAAAGTGAGGAACAAATGTTACCATATAAAACTAGCTAGTTTACGGCCCACAACATTAACCCAATATTACACTGCAGAAACATTTTATGGTACATTTCTATGTACATGACAGTCTAATATGTTCTGACCAATGTCCTGATTTTCCTTTTCATTTTTTATAAAAAGGTTGGTTTGGCCAACTTCTAAGAGAGTTTATTTGCTTCTCTTATCTTCACACAGGATGAAGCTACTGTGGCATTGATGTAGCATCCAGACATGAAAGTCAAATGTACGTCACTTTAGATAAAAGCATCTGCTAAAAGAAAGTAGTAGCAGTAGCAGTAGCAGCAGCAGCAGCAGCAGTAGCAGTAGCAGTAGCAGTAGTAGTAGTAGTATTAGTAGTAGTATTAGTATAGTA
>JBAMHT010000004.1:759658-769700 GCA_037177075.1 Craterocephalus fluviatilis | reverse complement strand
GTATTCAATTTAAGATGCCTTCATGATTATAATAAAGGGCACAACGTTGGATGGAACTGGAAGAAATTTCTTTTTCAAATGAAATAAATCCATGTAAATGTAAAGATAAATTCTGTCTGACAGGTTCAAAAGCAGCCACTAGATGGAGGTGTTGTGCCATGATTCCTCACATCGGAGTAAGGGAGGTGTACAGCTGTAAATCAGAGGGATACTCAGCATTCTTTATTACTTTTATTAAGCCACTTTCTGCTATTTTTGGCTCATCTGTTTGAGTTTTTCTTTTGGTCTTTTTGTCACTGTAAAAATTGGCAACATGGCATATCCAGGACAGCCTCAAATGTCAGATTGTGAGCCTAAAATGGTGTAAAATTAATTTATTAATAGATAAAGCACCATAAAGGAATTCATTACAACAAGTACTTTGTAGAAATAACACACAGATCATTTTCTCATGTCTCAGCTTTCAGGAGAAAAACACACACAAAAAAGTGACACTTCCATATTTACACTTTTTCCTTATTTCCAGATGTTCCTGCTCCTATTTCCCTCCTATCCTCACTTAAACAGCTCCAGCTGTATTCCCAGCTTGATTCCTTCACTACGGCCATAGAGGACCAGGAGCTTTCTGCTTTTTCTGCTCATGGGTTGATCTTTGGCTGCTCCTGATTGGACAGGTCTTCAATTCAAGCTCTCCGATTGGTGGAATGGTTGACAGGAAGTGGCTTCATCATTATTTTGGGCTCAAAAAACGTGTTTCTAAGTAGTGGAGTCCCTCAGGAATCTATTGTAGGCCATCTGCTATTTTCTTTTTATGATGAAAATGTGATAAATAATGGTGCTCGCATGGATATCATATAGTTTATGAATAAACCCAGCATGTTGTTGTTGGATTGTAAATATCTTAGTAGACAGGATGTGCCTGGAAAACCCTATCCTAAATCAGATAAAAGGGGCCGCAGCACATTTTAAGGCCTGGAGTGCCACCTAGAGGGTCACAAAAACCTTTCAGTTTTGCACCCGTGGATGATATTCCTGTTATCCATGAAAAACCCAGTTGCAGTGGAGCTTCCCACCACCTGGTGGCGGTAAAATATCGGTTCATGGTTCCAGAAACTCTAGAACGAGCAGAGGAAGATGGTCAGCTAGCTGCTAGCCTGTAGCCAAAACTAAGAAGAAATATTAAGGGCAAAAAATGAACACAATGAGGGTTCCAACCATGTTAAAAGGTTAAAATATTGTGCAAGAACAACTCAGTTAAACAAGCACTGTTTAGTAAACAGAAGTACCAAAGTAGAACCGATAGGTTTGATTAGTGTTAGCTAACACTAGCTAGTATTAGCAAGAAAACAGTAAATCAACATCTAGCTACCAAACATCCGACACTCACACTTTTTGTTTTATATATAGTGTTTTATATCAAAATGAATAAATACACTATTCAATTTGAACCTTTAATAATTTGAATTTATTTATTATTTGATCAAATTTCCATCTTTTTCCATCAGTTTCTTCCCCCATTTTTTGCTGTAGTAAAATCTAGAATCCATTTAAAGATTTTGTCTTTACAATCTTAACTCAAGCTGTTAAATATGTTCATGTAGGAGCCTGTTTTATTCCATAAATGATTATTAGGTGTATCTTACATGTGATATATGAATAAATGTAATAGTGATGATCTTAGGGTTTCATAACATTGTTCTGCCTATTCCATCTAATGCTTATTGTTTTAACTTTTATCGTCTACTTTTATAAGTGTTACTCTTTTATTATTATTATTATTATTTTTATTATTGTACAGTGTCCTTGAGTGCCCAGAAAGACGCCTTCAAATAAAATTTAATAATAAAATATTATTATTATCATTATTATTCTATGTGACAAGTTTTTAGCTGTTAAACTGGATTTGGTTCAGAGGTTGAAACCATTTGAAACCAAATTAAACTAAAAGTGAGATTAATTAACGCTGTTTATTTTTAAATGGGACCTGGACCAGTTTGTAGCTACTAGAAAAGTTGTGCCCCAACATAAAAAAGGTGAAGAACCCCTGATCTAAAGTTTATCCCCCGTTACACTCTGAGACGCTGATGATGCTCAGGGATGGAGTTTTTATTTAATTAATCTATTAATTGTGGGCTAATTTGATTTTCTTTGTGGTAATTTTTCATTTTTTTGCATAATGTTCTTTTTTATTTAGTCACTAATCATCAATCATTTGTTTCCTCATAGGTAAAACTATTGTATCTTCAACAATTCCTGTTGTTTTCATTTTCTTCCATCCAGCCGAGCAGCAGCACTTTGTTTCCTCCGTTCTTTCACAATCTGGCTGCAGTCGGACAGCTTTCTGCAGGAACAATGGAGCTTTGACCGGTGCTGCAACACACGGGCTTAACCCAATTATAGAGAGATTCAGCTCTGATCTGTGATCAGCTTTATTCTGCAGCTAAAGCTCTGATTGCTGCTGCCGAGACAAAAGGTCTCGGCAGCAGCAGAAAAAAGGTCTTTATGATTGAGAGTAAACTTAGCTGCCCAAATATTTTCCTACTTTCACTGAACCCTTGCTGATGGTCCTGTTATTGACTCGTTATGTAACCTGGGATATTATACATCATTCAAATGTCAAGCCTCTCAGCTTTCCAGTGGTGTATTACACGTGTAGGTACTTGAAAGGTAGACTGAGTAAAATACATATTTAGTGGTGGGGTCTGGTAAAAATTGGTTAAATGGTGCATTCAGCATCTTTCTAACGAGTTTTGACCCACTTAAATGAAAGTATGCTCCTAGGGAGGGATTTCTATCCAAACACAAACAGCAGATATTCTGGGTTTTGCCAGCGGAGCGTCACCTGGAAGGTCTGGAAGCTCATGACGGTGCCGTATCGGCAGTACATGACGAAGTGTTCGCAGTTGTACCACAGCAGGCTGTAGGCCACCTCCCCCAGCAGCCTCTCCGCCCGCCGGGCCACCTCCTCCCCCTGCAGCACCAGGCGGCCACACATCTGCAGAGAACCGACGTAAACATCTGTGTTTATCCTCCAGGTGTTTGCAGGTAGCAGCGGAGCGCTGTGATTGGTCACCTTGTCCATGGGGTTGACCAGGATCTCGGCTCCGTAGGCGAAGTCCTCCACCGAGTCCACCCTCACGCTGCCACACTCCACACAAAGAAGCAGACACAGTTTAGCACATTTCTGCCACAAACAGCAGGTCCTGTGAAACTATGTGCTCACATGGAGGGTTCCCATATTAACGCTGCTTCCCATTTACACTCCAAAGATCGATTTCCAAGTTTCCGGTCGGGCATACAGCAAGAACACCCCTTGAAGGAATGGTAGACTCTCTTGATCCGACCCATAAAAATGTCTGCTTTTCCCAGATCTCTGAGTCAAATTTAACGCACCTTAACCCTTAACTTTCACACTAAGAAAAAAGCAGGAGAAAAATGTTTCTTTGCATTTTCTGTTTTCTTTTGAACAAGAAAAATACAAAGAAATACCTTTTAGGAAATAGTTGAGATTGAAGTTAATGATAAAGTTGTGACACTGAAATGGTGAAAAATTTAAACAGCGATGGGAAAACAAACACTTTTTTTGGTAGTACATACCCAGACCAATTGGTACAGACTATTCAGGCAGGTTTATTTAATTAATTCTCTATAAAGATTCATGATAATCGCTGGTAGAGCAGGAAGACAAAGGGATAAACACAATGTGAACGTGGCTGGTAAACCCTGAACGCATCAATGGTCCCTCAGTGAGACAGTGGAACACCCAGAGTGGTTTGTCACTGAGGACTGCGACCATAACCTGGACAAGTTAAAAGTGTGTGCATGTAGGGTTTACGGAAGTGTGTATGTGTATGCATCTTTTTTTCGTCTCGCTCTTTCTCTCCCTTTTTTTCATACTTCGAAAAACAACAAATATGTATTATTATTTATTTATCTATGTTTGAACTGGCTTCACTATTGCACTGTACATAACTGGAGACTGCCCACACACAATGTATATACGAACACTGTAATTTCACTTTTTGCAAGAAAAAAAAGACAACTTAAAGGGATAGAGAGTACCTTTGGCCCCAAACATCAGCCTAATGTGAGAAATGATGGAGGATTTCTGGTGTCAAACAGCATTTGATGAGTGTTAGCGCTCCGAAGCGGCTGAACTCTTCAGAAACCAGACATTGTAACTTCATGGTAGCAGATCTGGCACTCATGGATCACGTGACCAGATTTACTTTTCCACGTCTTCTAGCAGCTTTTATTCAGAACAACAGCAAGAAGACCTGATAGGCTGCAGAACGTTGCAGGATACGTCTGAGTCTAAATGTGGCTAATTAAAGCTAATCGGCTACAGACCAAAGCTAACATGACTCTAAACAATTCTGCAGCAGTAATGCATGTTTTCATGAACAAATCATTTCCTCCCAGTGAGCAACAGATGTCAGTTCAACATCAATATGACATCAAACACTGATATCAAATCCTCATCATAATTTGGTCAAAAAGGTAAATAATCATGACATCAGTTGTTTCCTGACATCAAATCAACAGCAGTTTGATGTTGAGTTTTGTGCAGCAACGTTGTTTTGATGTCAAATATATTGATTAACAATGTATGATTGATGTATAATTCAATGTGAGACTGATCCTTTGGAACTTTTTACAACCTTAAGAAAGGCAAAGCTTACAGACTTTTTATCAGGGTAGTCAATAGCTTGACCAATCTTCACGCCGTAATGTCCCATAAGCTACAGCTTAATGCCGATAACACCATAACAACGAGGAGATAAATGGATCATATATAACAGCAACACCATTCCACAACAGGATGGAAACTGCTTAATTTTACCACAGTGCTGTGGGAAATTACAGGTTCAGCTCCCCCTGGTGGCCAAAAGTTACACTGTATCTCTTTAAATAAGTTTGTTTGAATTAAAAAATAACTTTAAAAATAATTCAGTGGACTAAGGAATACAGTTTTTTTCCTAGTTTATCTACTTTGTCTGAAGCAGGTTTGGCCGAGATTTCCGCTGTTGATGTTTACAGGTTTACGGTTGCACTTCGATATGAACCTGAGTGCAAACACTGGTTTAAAAACAGAAAATGGCCACGTTTACACAAGAGTTTTAATTCCTCTTTCATTCATAATTAAAGTAAATTCCTCTTTAAACAGGTGAAAAATGAGGATGTAAAAACTTAATACCTGATTAAATGTTAATTCTGAATGAAACTTAATTCTGAATAAACCCGAGGAAACCAAAGGAGAAGATTTTAAATCGGAATAATTTCAATTCTGAATTATTATTCTGAATTAACAAAAAAACATGTCGCCGTAGCCAATGTGCATAAATGTTTTTTTATTGAGCTGCCTTTTGAATGAACACGCTTTATAAATAAAGTTGGATTTGATTGACAGAGGAAATAAGTGATGTAGACTAATAAATAACCGAGAGCTCTGACTGCTGCACATATAATTCACACTGTAAAACCACCATCATCATCATCATCATCATCATCATCACCATCATCATCATCATCACCACCATCATCATCATTATCATCTTCATCAGGGTGTCTGTGCTCCGTTACCTTGGCGATGACCCCCAGGATGAGCCTGCTGTTGGTGACCATCTGCTTGACGCGCACCGGGTCCGCGCAGATGACGGGCATGATGTCCGGGATGAAGTGGGCCACTCTACGGGGAAAGGAGGAGCAGAAGAAGAAGAAAGATGAACTTCCTGCGCACGTTTCCCGCCTGCAGCGTCCCCGACCACCCACCTGCCTCCACCCAGGTAGATCCCAAAGTGCGTGAAGAGGGTCCGCGGAACTTCCAGCAGGTCCCCCCTGCTGAACATCAGGTCGTACTTACACTCCGTCCCCTCCTTCCCCTTCCTCCCCCCATCCTCCTCCTCCTCCTCCTTCTTCTTCTTCCTCTCCTCCGTCGCCGTGGAGATGAAGAGCAGAGCGAGCAGCTGCAGAGGGAACATGGTGCGCGAGGCCGCAGGGCAAAGTGCAGAGCTTTTATTCAGCCGGTGGGAGGAGCGCGGAGGATTACAAGCACGCGCTTTATGCACGTCTTCCACTGACGTTCATATCAACTATAGCGGACAGAATGTTTTATATTGTAGCCTAATATAGAATATTTTTTATTTCATTCGTGATTTTTAATGAAAAACAAGAAGGCTCAGACATATTATTTTATCTTATTATAAACATTTCCTGTTAAATTGCAAAGCTTTGTTTTATTTCTAACTTTTCCAATAAGCTGTAAACACCAGATCATCATATAATCTGATGGTTTGGTTTATGTAATATTCAATCTCTGAAACTTAAATATGTGACTGGATGCGTTTTTGATGAAAACGGTATTAGCATATGGTTCCCCAAGTCTTAACACAATAAGCCTGATATGTTAAGGATGTATTGGAAAATAAAGCTTTATACATATTTTACATCTATTTAATTGTTTCATAGCAGTTATTTTGATTTTATATATTAACCTGTGACTTCTATGACATATTTTCATCAGTAAGCACGTGTAAACCTAATTCTCTCACTCTAACAATGTAGATTAAATCTCACTAACGCTACTATTATCATTATTATTATCATCATTATGATTTGTAAATATCACTATTATTATTATTTCTATTATTATTACTATTATTGCTGTTTCTGCGTGCCCTCGCATCACCTGAAGCGCGCGCTGCCAAGGCCGCAGTGGACTCAGCAACCTTCAGCTCTGATTGCGCAACACTCAGAGGAAACAAAGCTGCTTCACGCGCACAGTGGTGCAACACCTGATTCACCTGCAGGATCGGCCAACCAGCCTAAGTTCAAAGGTTCAAATTTATTAGCTTTTCCCCCCATTATTAATCCACAGTGGTTAAAAAGTTAAAGTACACCATCTGTAACTTCGGAACATTGGCGGATCATGAGATCTGGGTCTCACTAGCTCTCAAAATAACACAAATATAAAGTCAGGTGGATAAAAACATGACACATCACACTGTCACATTACATGTTCAACCATTTCTGATTTCACAGGAGATGACCCCAGTTGGGTTGTAGTTCCAGTATCCACCAGCAGGGGGGGGACACAGGACAAAAATAACCAGAAGACTCAATGGAATATGACCATGAGGAAGAAAGGAAGAAATAATTTCTAGTTTAAAATCTTATAATCATAAAATGTGGAAAGAAATGGCCCCATTATTTACATTAATTAAATTAACAGGCATTCATAATGATGGTACAATCTAAAATCATGTAAGAATTTTGATTAATAAAAGTACTTTTCATTGGATTTAAAATTAAAATTTAACCAAAAAAAAAGAAAAAAACAACAACATTGAAAGCTCATTTTAACTAAACAAAAACAGCTTCGGAAGATCAAGAAAAATAGTAAAAAAAAATTGTCTGGTGAAAGAACACAACATGTTGGTTCAGCCTCTAAAGTCTTTTATTTACATGAAAACACAATATAAAGTGTTACAAAGCTGTAAAAAAGCAAATTCTGTACATTTTTGTGACCGTTAGAAAACAATCAGCTTGTGAAGGATATATACATATATTTACAGGAGCGCTTCCCCAGGTTACTCTACGGAGACAGAAGCTAAACCGGCTGGAAAGTTAATGTTTAGATGCAGAGTTTTTTTCCTTTGTAAGAGTTGGAGTGTGTGTGTCAGCGTTTCCAGCACCATAAAAATCGGATCATTTTACCAGCACACGGACAATCAGTGTCAGATTCCCTTCAGATTTCATATGTAGGCCTAGTAACATAAAACTCAAAGGTCCGGTAATTTCCTACCACGTTTCCAGTTTAGCATCTGTGCTGAACTGGTGGAGGCTCACACGGTGATGCTGGTGGGTCTTAGCTGGCCATCCAGAGGGTGAAGGGGACGAGGAGGGCGGGCAGGGCGGTGCTGAGGGAAACGCCCAAACACAGCATGGACAGGAGGCCCAGCAGCCCCGTCAGCAGGACGCTGCGCTGGTCCCGGATCAGAGACTTCAGCCATTCACAGAACTGCAGAGAGGAGGACAGGAAATGATGTTGCATCATGAAAATGTGTTGGCCAGCTCCAGAAGGTAACCTGCGACAGTATTTACGATCATTTCAGCGAAATAACAGACAAAAACAAACTTTCTTTTCTCCTCCCATGGTAGTTAGTATCTCCCCTAGAGGGCAGCACACATGCCCCCTGGTGGACGCCTTTTGGACTACAATGACACTGACATTGCACAGTACTATAAGGTTTACATATAAAAATTATTGTAAGTTTAAAAAATAAAAAAAATTAATGGGGCCAAACAAAATATTAAGATTTAAAAAACTCAGGCTTTACGGAGTGACTCTGGACATGAAACATAGCGGGTAATCCAGTTTCCAGACAAATATTTGATGGAGAGTGAAGTGGGTTGTTAGGATTTGGCAGGAGGGTTTTTCATGTGCTGATGTCACTCTGGGAATTCCCTTTCTCCGAGCTTACTGGGAATGTTTGTGCAGAAAATCTAAAGACAGCTTTTACTTTTCTTTCTCAGCTTCCTCATACAGACCTTTGCTTTGTTATATTTCCATTTTACAGAGTTGGAAAGTAACGAATTACATTTAGGGCTACTCAAGTTACTGCAACCGAGTAGTTTTTGTAAGTTATTTGTAGCTTCTAGTTTTTGAAATAAACAATTTTACTTTCACTAAAGTAGATTTTTAGATGGGTATGTTTACTTTGACTTGAGTAAAACAGAAGTAAAAACTATAACTTCATCATGTAAAATGTCTTGCATCCCCCTCCACACACACTGTATGTGGCAGCAAGAAGTATACCTGAGCTTTTACCTTGAAAAAATTACGTTTACTTAAAATAATCCCTATTAAACAAGTAACTTCTACTCTAATTACATTTTAAATAAAGCACTCTCTTACTTTTACTCAAGTGAATTTTCAGATGGGTAGAATCTAAGTAAAGATACTTTTACCAATTACTAGTTCGCATGTTGCACATTTCCAGTGGAACTCATGCTCCCGCAGGTTAAATGTCTGGCCATAGTACTGGCTTGCTGCTGGTATTCGGTGCTTCAATCCTCACCATCCCTGAAGCCTGAAGCAGGGTTGAGTCAGCGTGGATTCTGTTCGGTGGTTAGAGGGGAAAAGAACCTCTACGGCTATCCCATCAAGCTTTTAGACCGTCCTGGAATATTTGTAAAATGCAGACCGACTGTGGCAGAATCAAGGCTATAATTGACCCATTGTTTACTTTTACTGCGGGGCCCTCTGAGGCACGTTTAAGAGCTCCTGTTGGCCCCCGGCCCCCCTTTAATAAACCTGGAAGCAGCAGACTCGGCTCCGAGAAAGCAGACAGGTCAGATGTTTAGGTTGGAAATTACAGGAAGTGAAACTTGATGAGGAGAAAGTCTTTTAGCAGCGGGAGGGAAACACGTCTGCTCCTCATTACTGTGATGAGCTATTTACTTATATTTGATCTTAGACACCATGACTTTAGGTACTAGTTTGTTTTCTTCCTCTTTCCACTCTTAGTGCCGTTGTTTTACTTTGTTTTTAAGCTGTAAATGTGACTTTGGCTGAATTATTTTGTCTTTAAACGTCATATTATGATCATTTCACAATCAGGATTTAATTAAAAACAGCTAGAGGTAAAAAAAAAAAAAAAAAGAAAAAAAAGTTTTTTACCGCACACAAAAACTTGCATTCACACAGATGACAAAACGCTGCATAAAGTCGGTTCTTTATCCATTTATTAACATTGCAGTACTTCAGCTGAAGTTTTGTTATTGATTTGTTTTTCATCTTCACGTGAAAACTTAAAGAAACGATGGTGATATTTGGTTCCCGAAACATTCAGAGACATTCTAACAAGCAGTCTGCTGCCATGCTAGCAGGTATGCAATACTGGCTGCAGCATCATCATGTAGCTAGATGCTAACATAGACAAAATCAGAAACCCACTGAAACTAGGGCCGTTTCTCAATATGCGTTCTTCTGTGTACTTGTGTTCTCGTGTACTTGAGAAACGTCATCATGAACAGCCCA
>JBAMHT010000004.1:740360-751096 GCA_037177075.1 Craterocephalus fluviatilis | reverse complement strand
GCGATTTCTGCAGGACAAAGTTGAGGCTGTGGATCCCCGGCAGAGTGTATCTGCAAACCACAGGAGAGCAGGAGAGTCCATAATAAATACGTTAAACACAAGCAGAGGTCTGCCAGCACAGCCTGGCACCATGTGTGCACGCTGGGTCATTACACACATTAATGTGTGTGTGAGGCTTGTTCACTGGTTTTACTGGTGAAGTGCTGTTTTTTTTCATGAACTCTGGATCTACGAGAAATGTGTGTCATGATAAAGCAGCTTTATCAGTCTTTGTGTGTGTGTGTGCTGCTGTCCAGAAGTGTGTAAACGTGTGCAGGTTTTTATGACTGAAAGGGACCAAACAGTGGACGCACGCCTGCGTTATGGGGACCTTCCGTGTGAGTCGGGTCCACAAAAATATAAACAGATACTTTAGAGCCCTTTGAAATCCATGGCCACAGAATCTTTTAGATTTACACATTAAACACAGAATTCATCACAAACGCAGAATATCATGGCACAGAGCAACAATCTGCATATTTTTTTTTCCTTTTATGATCAGAACAAAGGTTTATCTCAGGAAAATGCTCATCTGGATTATGTGTTCATTCATCTGTGAAATTAACACATTATTTCTCTTTCGCATCAGCACATAAACAACTGAATTATTTTCTGTGACACATTAGAAAATTCGGCATTACCTCAGCGAAGGAAGTTGATTTTAGGCATGTAACCAAATCCAATCAAAAACCACTTCATCCTCCTTTTTCATAAAGTTTCTCATAGTTTTCTGATGGTTACATTTAAAAGATAACCCATCTGATATATCAAAAAACTTTGTTTTTGTTCTGTATGCGAGTTACATTGATCTGCCGTCATAGTTCAATTATCTCTTCTCAGAAGTGACAACAGAGGACACTTTATGATTATCAATTGTGGGATTTAATACTGCAATTAATGGTAATATTAAACGAAGGAGGGTGCACATCTAGATTAACTTCAGAATCTTGAAATGTTACACAAATTAGAATGTGAAAGACCTGCAATTTACTGTTTTGGGATTCTGTAGGTCAATTTTTATTTGTAAGTTTTAATAGAAAACTATGTGAGTAAATATGTAAAAAGGAAAATATAAAATAAAATAAATATCAATATCAGAAATGAAATATTTTTACAAATTAACTAAACAAAAATGTTAAAAACCTATTTAAGTTATAAGATTTTCTTATTAAAAATACTTATATGAAAAGATTGAATTTTAAAATGAGAAATCCTTTATAGTCCTATATGTATAAACATTTATGTAGAATATATACACTAGCATATGTTGAAACCCCCTTTTTTCCCCACAAACAAATTTCAGGTGACCAAACCATGTTTAAAAATAAGATTTATTACATGGCAATATCTTGCTAGTGTATCTATTATTCATTGCATCAAAGCATCGGTAAAAGTTTTTTATATATTTTAATGCTGTTACTTTACTGGTCATATTTCAGATAAAAAGCATCATATGTACTTTCTGGTTTGACATCCTGATGTTTGTGGTAAGAGAAAACTGTGTCAATGGACGGTCCCCACAAGACTACGGAAACGAACATTTGTGTTGGTGTGTTTACCTCCTGCGGGGTTAACGAGTGTTGGAGTTGCACTAATGACGGGTCTGCGGCGGCAAGGCGGCGTTTCAAGGTGTGAGAGGAGATGCAGGTCAGTGAGATTTACTGCCTGCAGCTCGTCATTAAGCTAATGGCTAACATGCTGCACTGAGTCACCAGAACAAAGGACAGCCAGTCGTACATGTGCCCCATTATTACCAGCAGCACAGCAGATACACCTGAATATGTTAAATTAAGCCTGTTTTATCATGAGGAAGGTAAGAACCTCCATACGCAGACCTGCGTAATTTAACCATTTAAATCAAGCTGTATTCGGTTTAGCTGAATTTCTACAGCAGCGGCTCAGATGGTGGAGCAGGTCGTCCAATGATCGGAGGGTTAGCAGTTCAAATCCTCTCCCTGAGTCAACTGTCGTTGTGCCTTTATGAGAGACACTTTACCATCCGACCCTCCACCTCCAGTGTTGGCTTTACCAATGTACTGAACGTTGTTTTGGTTTAAAGAGTCCGCTAAATGACCGTAGGATAGGTGCCCTGCAGGTTTTAGACCCATTCAGTTGATGGGTCATCGTGGAAAACCTGGATGACAGCGTCATTCGAAGTGACATGTTTCACCCCTACATCGTTAAACTTATATCTTCATCTAAGATAAAGGCCTCTACAGAGCTCCGGTGAGGTCATGTGACTCTGTGTTTACGCCATGTGAGTTTATGCTAATTTTAAATCAGAAGACACTTGTTAATCTCCAAGGAAAAAAGCTTAAATGTCTCCAACCTTTAGGACTTTTTACCAGACCTGCAGTACTTAAATATTTCACTACTCACTACTCAATACATTATTCCCCCATTCTACCCCGAATCCATTAAAGCAGGGTCTCAGACTCCAGTCTCCTAACGCCGCAATCCGGTTAGTTTTCATTGTTTCTCTGGTCCAACACGCTTGACTGAAATCAGTGGGTCATTTAGAAGAAGTAGACAAGAAGCGGTTTGATCCATTTCATCAGATTCTGGTGCATTAGAACATGGAAACAAAGAAAGCCTGCAGGATAGCGACTCTG
This sequence comes from Craterocephalus fluviatilis, assembly GCA_037177075.1. Classification (NCBI taxonomy): domain Eukaryota; kingdom Metazoa; phylum Chordata; class Actinopteri; order Atheriniformes; family Atherinidae; genus Craterocephalus; species Craterocephalus fluviatilis. Next base: position 748,445 of record JBAMHT010000004.1, on the reverse strand, counting down.
CAGTAACTGAGTTTTAGACCCCTGAAACCCTACAGATGCCTGGAGGGACACAAATGGACACAACTTTGTTTAGTCCACAGTCCTCAGATCTCAGGAGGCTTTCCTTTTGGGGTTAGGGTTACACCATGTTTCTCGTTGCGGTGTTAAACCTCAGCATAGCGTGCCTTTAATGAAAGTAGGTCAGTGGAAATCGGAATAAAATACATGACATTAAGAAAATATTGGATTCTGTCCCTGAAATGGTCCCAGAATAAGCAGAATCCCACCCATCTGCATATCGCTTGTGCGACTGACGGCAGTCATCCATCGACTCTTTTTGATCGTTGGGAGTTCTGTTAAATGATCTGCCCTCTGCTCGTCCTCGGCTGTTCCAACACCCATCATATCTACCGTTTAGTTGACCAGTTTAGCTGCAAACGGCGAGATACCTGGCAGTGGTTTGAACAGTTTGCCTCCGTATTTTTTTTCACAAGCTCTAGAAATAGCCAGGTACAAGAACTGAACTAAAACTGAGGAGAAATTCAGAAAAAGCATAAAGAAAACTCTCATTTAAGGTTACTTAGAAAGACTAAACCAAAGTCCGCCTGCTTGTGGACAGTATATAAAGACATAATCAGCCATTACTGTTTATTTTTACATAACAACCCAAATCCTCAGTGTGTTTGCATTGACCGGACTGATGAATTCCTTTAGAAATCATTCTGCTTTCTTCCTCTGCTGTGTTAAATCTTGACGCCTGCAACATCTGCACCACCTGCTGTTTTTCCCCACAAATCAACTCCTCCGTACAGAAATGACGGGACTCCATGAGGATTTACGGTCATGTTTTTAAGCCGATTCTTGTCGCTCAGATGGAAACTGCACGACATTTGGGAGGAAACTTAACCACAGTCTTTGTTGACACTAAATTTGCCTGTTGGTGTCTGAACAACATCCATCATGTTGGCATGAAACTTGGTTGGAAGCATTGACAGATCAAACTGATTCTGGCCCGATTTAAGTGATTTAAGCTGTGAACGGAACAATTACGGGCTAAACGGCCTCTTTGTTCAATGATCAGGACTTTCAGATTAATAAAAGATCATTTAAATGGCAAAATTAGAGAAGAATTAATCTATCCAGCAAATTAAAAGCAGCCTGATGCTTAGAATAAAACATTTTTTCAGTCATTATGAGTCAAACTTAATGTGAAGTAAAGGATCAAGTCTGGTCTGAGAAAGAATTTACACTTCAGTTCTGCTGCTTAGACAAAATAATATAAAATTAAATTTAAAAAAATCTCTTGCGCTTGAGACGAGCTGAACTCCCAGAGTCTCAAGCTGTAAAACATGAAACATAAAAACTGATGCTGACCCGTCAAGTCCTGCAGAATCCTTATGGACCCGTCCTCCAGAGACACAACCCACTCTGACCCACTCTGAAGGTCTGACGCCACATTTGGTAGAAGATGTAAAGAATTTTAAGATTGTTTTAGTGGTTTATAAATGCCTTACTGGTCTTGGGCCTTCTTATTAAATGCCCTGCTTTTAAATCGTGAAACTTCGCGGACCCTGAGGTCGTTCCAAAAGTCACTCAAAACACACGTTGAGGCTTCTTTTTATTGTTACCACCCTGCCTCAGAGACTATAGATGTTTTTAAGAAGAGGATCATACCTTTTTAGCTTTGCTTTTAACTGAGTTTTATTTGATTCTAATTTATTTTTGTGTTATTTCATCTGATACTATTTTACTTAATTTTCTTTAAAGGAGCTATATCTGATATTATTTTAATCTTTCTAAGAAAAATGGTTTCTACATGGTATATTAAAAGGGGGATGTCGGACTAACACCTTTTAACTCCATAAAAATGAATGACTCCTTTATTGCGTTTATATACGAGTCCAGGACATTTTAGAAGCGAAAGCGGCTAATCTTTAGCTTGATCCTCTCTCTGCCAATGGTGTTAACTTCCGTAATTTCCAAATTCCGATCAGCCAGTAGGAGCGTTCCCCCAGGAATCCGGATTTTTATGGACCTTTCATCACATAATACACCATGAAGAAACTATTTTCCTTAGAAAGATTAAAATAATATCAGATATAGCTCATTCAATTTTACTTTATCAAACCACCCATTTTCAGTACATTCGTTCATAAAGTCTTTTATATGCATTTCCATTTGGGCTTCTCTTACTTTCTTACAGTTATTTTATTTTTGTCTGAACTCCGGTCTTCTCCTTATGGGGATCCTACACGCTGGGGGTCTAACCTGCCCAGTCTGGGGTTTGTTGCCGTGTTGACACCCCTTTACGGCCGGCGGGGGGGCCTGCACATAAGTCTGTGATGTGGACCAGGCCTATGGGTCTGGTTGGGGTGGTTGCTGTGGCAACAGCCTATGTGGAGTACACTGGCCCCTGGGGTGGATGAATCCCAAGTATTTTGTTTCCTTACTGCTGCGTTTAGCCAGATGTTCTGCTTTTATTCTGCTGATTATTTTATTTGCTTTCAGTTAAGAGAGAGTTGTGCTTAGGGCAGGTGTGTGTGTGTGTGTAATAAGGGATTACATTGATATCCTTGTGTAAATGTTATGCACTTTGTGTTGCATAAAAATTGCATTATAAATAAAGATTGATTGATAAAAAGCTTTTTACTTGTTGTCCTGAGACCTGGTCTGAGGTTGTGGAGGTTTATCTGGTCTGATCGCCATCACGGCCGTGTTTCCTGTTTGTGTCCTATGTCTGGCTCTCGCTGTGACTAATGTCCTGTTTTCATGATTCAGCTCTAACGGTGACTTCAGTCTGCCGTTGTGTTTGGACATGGAGGAGGAACGAAACCTGCTCACCGTGTGACAGCGTTGGGAAGCCCCCGTTCAATGAGGTGGGAGAAGTATTCCTCCACCACGGAGGGAGTCAGGTGCTTCTTCAGATAAGGGAAGAAGAGGGGGTGACGGGCGATGACTCCTAAAGAAACAGGAACAGAGATCATTCACACTTTTTAAACCTGCAGTTTGACATTTTCTAAAAGTTTTTAATCAGATTTTAACCTGTTTAGACTAATGTTTGTGCTTCGAAGAGGGAAGGTAGCATGTGGGTTTCTACCCCTCTAATGCTGGTAAAAAACAGTTTCCACACAGTCAACCAGAGGAAAACATGGAAAATCTTGGACATTTGGGTCCGAGGCCCTTTATGACGAGTCTTGCATTGTTTCTGCTCCTATTAGCATGTTTGTTGGTCTTAATACAGCATCATTGTTAGGTGTGTTTGGTATAAAACAAGGGTGTCCAACTCGGGTCCTTCAGGGCCCGAACACTGCATCTTTGCTCTGAATTAATGAGCAACGTTGCAGAGCTTCATAGGCTGGTGTATCCTTTTGTTATGACTCAGGTGTGTTGAAGTAGAAAACAATGAAACCCTGCAGGACAAAGGCGCTTCAGGACCGACTTTGGACTCCCCTGGTGTAAAGAAAGCACTACCAACGGTTTCACTCGATCATGATTCTTCGTCTATAGGCCGGTTTACACGACAATCACAATCCAATGCTTGGTTTTAGTCGCACATTCATCCTTTTACTACACTTCCTATTCCAACCCAGGGTCACGGGGAAGCTGGAGTCTTTCCCAGCAATTAGCAGACAAACACCCTGGATGGGTCTACAGTCTCTGCAAGGCCAAATGATCGTTCTAACTGGATCGAAATAACACAACTTGTGTTATTTTATAGCTCAATGCAGCTTCTATCCTTAAAGCTGAGAATGATTCTTGGTTTAGCCAATGGTTACCACCATCAGAACTGTCTTTGGGTTCTTTTTCAGCACTTTGTTCGAGTACCAAAGGCAATGTGAAGGTCGCTTCAAATGGGACAATTTACTCCTCTTCTCAAATCACATTTTGGGGCCTTTACATGCTGAAAAATTCCCCAAATTCTGACTAACCCCCAAAGGAATGTGAAACATGTCAGATTTTTGGGTGCTCTGCGGTATTCGGGTGAAATTACACAATAGTCCCACCTACTTTTTAGTCTCATTGATCTTTGTGAAACTTGATACAAATATTCTATATGAAAGGCAAACATAAAAAAAAAACCCAGGAGCAATGACCTACTCCCAACAACAAGCTGCTAAAGTTGTGTTTTATAGGCGAGATTTCATTTTACAACCTCCAGAATTGGTCGGAAACCTCTGAAGGCATGTGTGATGAATGTTATAGAAAATCTTCTCGAAGGATTTCAGTGGCCGCTCCAAGTTTGACGTTTTATCATCAATCACTTATTCTTTTATCCCTTATAAGACCTGATCTGCAGCAAACTTTACATGTTTGAGTCCAGATCCACGTCCAGATGTCATCAAAACGATCGCCCCACCCCTGGCAAACAGGAAGTGACTCAATTTAAGGCTTAAATGACCTGCATTCATCAGAAAAGTGTTACTTTACTACCTCATTATTAAATTCAAATAAACTCTTGAACTTCATGATGGTCAAACTAGATCTTCAATGTCCTCTAATACCTCTCCTTCAGGGTTCAGGCTCGTAGCCAACAACAGAAGACTGGTCTTTACTGGTTCTCACCGATGTTTGCCGAGTCTCCTTTGTCGCCACTCCTGGTGTACGCCAGCTCCTCCAGCCTGTAGCTGTGGGGTCCACTGGGCAGATCTGGGCAAAGAGCAGAAGAACTTGTTTGTTGGCTGGATTAATGGTGATAAAACAGGCAAACACACAATGAGTCTGTTTACTTCCTGCCAGCTCTGATCTTTTTTAACGCTTCCCTTCCACTTCAGCCGCTCACAGATCTCCATAAAAGGTTTTTGAATGGTGAGTGAGGAGATTTAAAGGCTTTCTGAGCACTTCTCTAAGCCACCTCCAGCTAATCAAAGACTGTTTTCGTGTCATTTTTTAACCGAATCTGCAGAGGGGATGGAAAATCTCAGCAGTGGCCAATAAGAGCAAACTTTGCTTCTTTTATTTGATCGTCCCAACTCCGTTGATGAAAGTGGGAATGAAGGAGAAACTCAAGTGTGTCTGGTTGATGTTGGACATGAATCTGGTTCTAAGGTTGATTCCAGACTCTACAGACTCCAAAGCTGAGCTGAGAGTTAGTCCCAACAATATGAGGGAAGAGCTGCATTAAGCAAAGAAAGGCTGGAAAGCTGCACAACTTGTACTTTTCATGAATACACACACACACACACACACACACACGTCTGAATCTTTCCCACAACCTCTGATCTGTTTGAGGTTTTTAAATAAAATTTTGCTCATACAACCCTTAAAATCTCAAATGACTGAGACAAAATATATTTTAGTTTCTAAAAAGGTCTCTGAAACCTCCATTAGAATAATCAGACCATCGGAACGATCTCTCCGACCGTCTGAGGACTGAACGCTGAACAGGAGGATCTAATTACTGCTGAGCGTCTGAAATGAGCCCGTCTGAGCCGTGCTGCTCTCCGAGCTCCCAGTTTTACTGGTTTTAATGTTCACAGCACAATACCAGACTCAACTACATCTCACTTGTCATAGTCAGGAAAGGAAAAGCTGGAAAAGTTGGTTTCCAGAACTAGCAGCTTGTGTCTGATCCAAGGTCACTAATCCCGTCCCCGGGTTCTCAGTTTGGTTTTAAACTTTAAAAGGCCCTGATGACCCTCTGCAGCACCAGAACCCCCTGTCCTCATCTTTCATTGATCCGGTAAATCATTAACAACTGTCCATGAAGCCAGAACAACCGGGAGAGTCTGGGAATGCTGCCAAGCTTCCAGCAAAGGAATTCCATGACTTTCCAGGATTACAAGCTTACCTGTGTCTGGAGCTTCCTCTGCTGAGGTGGGCGGAGCCTCGTCCTGCTCAGGTGTGTCTGGTCCGGTCTCTGTGAGGGACTCGACCAGCTGTCCCCCGAGGTGAATGTCCACCTGCCGGTCAGTAGCGTTTAACACAGCTGGACCTTAAAGATCGCCACTTTGAACAGGTTTATCTTTGGTTTTGGACCACTTCACCAGCTCCACCTGCTCAGGTTCTTAAACCAGCCAATCACAGGGCAGAATTTAGTCATGTTCCTGACATAGTGAAGATGTTCATTATGTCTGCAGTTTCTCATCATGTACCAGTGGAACCAAAAACACCAAGAATTATAGAATTATAGGACGACTCGGTACTAGAAGGACCTGATAAAGTGTCCGGTTTCTAATCTGGAGATATTTTACTTCTATGTGAAACATGTAGATGCAATCTGATCAAATTCTATGAAATTTGATGGAATCTGATCAAATCTGATGGAATCTGGTTTAATTAGCTGACTTCTGATGGAATCTGGTTAAATTAGCTGATTTCTGATGGAATCTGGTTTAATTATATGATTTTTGATGGAATCTGGTTTAATTAGCTGATTTCTGATGGAATCTGGTTTCATTAGCTGATTTCTGATAGAATATGGTTTCATTATATGATTTTTGATGGAATCTGGTTTATTTAGCTGATTTCTGATGGAATCTGGTTTATTTAGCTGATATCTGATGGAATCTGGTTTAATTAGCTGATTTCTGATGGCATCTGGTTGAATTAGCTGTTTTCTGATGGCATCTGGTTTAATTAGCTGATTTCTGATGGAATCTGGTTTAATTAGCTGATATTTGATGGAATCTGGTTTAATAAGCTGATATCTGATGGAATCTGGTTTAATTAGCTGATTTCTGATGGAATCTGTTGTAATTGGCTGAAACTTGTCTTTGTCTTCACACCGAACTGACCTTCAGCTGAGCTTTGGGATGCAGGAAGAAAAACGGCTTGAGGACTGGAGACCTGGAAATCACAACAAAGCCATAAAAAGCTGAGAGTGCAGCTGGCAGATTTACGCGCTGGAGCCGCGGCCGCTCACTCACACTCTGGGTCGGCCGCCCACGATGCCGGTCAGCCCGGGAGCTGCGGGTTTGGGGAGAAAGCCAGAAAACAAGCTGAAGGTCTGCAGTTGCAGCAGATGTTGCATCAGTTTCCTGTCCTACATACAGACGCCGTGAATGAGCAGGAGCACGGCGAGTTCACGGCGAGGTGAAGCCACTAAACCCGGCCAGCCCTCTTATCTGCTGCCGCCTCCCCTTCAGGAAGGAATCTGCTTCAATAAACAGATTCTGCTCTGGTTCTGCAACCAGGAGGATTCATTAGTGGGATGATTACTTCGTAGACTCCCAGAAGTAAATATTTAGAAGAATCAGAGCCAGATTAAACGGATCCGTCTCCACATAAACGCTACTGAACTAAAACTGTGCACGTAGATTCTTCAAATTAGATGCAAAAACGTCATCGTTGGAGTTTCTCTGAGACTTTAGTTTTATTTATTTGACTTATTTTAGTCAAAAACTATTTCCATAACGCGTTGTTTATTATCTAAACAAATATTACGGAGGCTCGTCTGGTCTGGCTTGGACAGGAAAAGAAGAAGAAGAAGAGTTTTCACACTTTGAAGGCTGCAGTTTGTAGAAGAGAAAACAAGGCAAGCCTCAGAGTTTGCAGCGATGCACGGAGCAGCAGATGCAGCAGAGTGAGGGCTGGGCAATATGAACCACATATCACCTTTTTTCTTAATCACAATATACAATATATCTTGATAAAATATTTTTAGGTCAAGTAACCGAGGAGACGTTTCAAATTTAAGGCCTTGAGGGCTAAATGCACTTTCATTAAGGATCAGAAGCACCTATGCATTAAAATGTTTGACTGAAATTAAGGTATTAAAATGATCAAAATTTACTTTCAATGACCAGAACAAGGATAAAAAAAGAGATATTTGAAATCGAAACAAGCTGATTTGATATGAAAGATGTTCCCTCCTTGTCCCTAAGCAGACTTGCTGTTTATGTACGGGTTTCGTACCCATGCCGGTTCCAGCAGGAGCCACCTCCCTGGAGAAGATCTCCAGAGCTTTCTTCTGCTTGTGGTGGACGGCCATCCAGATCACCGCCTCCCTGGAGCCCTGGAAACACAGAATATCCGGTATGAGGGCGGGGGATGGGCGCGGCCAGAACCCTGAACCGGTCCTGGAACTTGACCCGGAACCGGAACCGGACCCGCAACCGGACCTGCTACTGCTCAAGGAGACTTGGAGGCTGAATGTGGGGCAGCAGG
>JBAMHT010000004.1:667042-683701 GCA_037177075.1 Craterocephalus fluviatilis | reverse complement strand
ACGGTAGTCACCTGGACGGCTGAAACAGTCAACACGGAAAGAGTTTCCAAATTTGCGATGTCTGCAGCGGTGTGACCCACATGGAGGTGCGCTTCAATGACTTCATTCGCCAATGACCTTAAATCGTTGGCTACGGCTGAAAAAAAACTTTCAATTCGTAGCATATGATCCACCAAAACAACTCATGTACACAGTCTAGGCAGTAGCCTAGCAGGAGATGGGATTGTACGCTCCAACCAATCGCGCTGCAGAGAAATATTAGGAAGAATGTATAAATACATTTATATATGTATTTATTTATTTTTATATTTATTTATTTATGCATTTATTTATTTATGTGTATTTATTTATTTTTATATATATTTATTTATGCATTTATACATTTGTGCATTTATTTATTTATATGTGTATTTATATATTTTTATATTTATTTATTTATGCATTTATCTATTTATAAGTGCATTTTATGTGCATATATATATTTATTTTCATATTTTTCAGTTTATTCCACTCATTTGAAGGAATGTTTCCTTGCCATTGGCGGATCATTCAGCACCTGTACCTGCTCCAGTAGCTGATTACCTTCTCTAACCTTCCTTCTCTTCCTCCTCTCCAGGATCCGCCTCCAACCATGCCTTCTTCATCCTCCCCCTTCATCTCCCTTCTTCCTCCTAACGTGAAGTTCCCCAACATCTCCATCGATCACATCTTGGACATATGTTTCCGCTCTACAGAGAGCGTCGCCATCTTCGCGGCGTCCTCCACCGTCAGCCTCCTCCTCCTCCCCTTCCTCCTCCTCGTCCTCTACTCTGGATTCCAGCAGTGGAGGCAGCGAGGCTCCTCCATCAGCCACTGTGACCTCTTCCTCTATCACTCCATGCTCATGCGCATCTGCTCCTTCCTGGGCTTCTCCCTCTTCTTCTACGGCGGCTTCACCCATGATAAAAGCACCATGTGGGTGGGGCTGTACATCTGGACCGTCACCTCCCTGGGCCAGGGGCTGCTTTTCCTCCTGACCAGTGTGGATCGCTACCTGGCCGTGGTGAGGCCCATCGCCTACCTGCGGCTGAAGCGGTCCGGAGGCGAGCGGATCAGGGACGCCAGCATCGGCTGTGTGTGGCTGCTGTGTGTCGGCTGGGCCGCCGTGGTCTACCTCTCCACCTCGGCGAGCTACTCCATCTTAGAGTTCTGCATCACCGCTCTGAATGTCTTCCTCATCTCTTTCTGCAGCATCTCCGTCCTCTGCGCCCTGAAGCACCCGGGGCCCGGCGAGGCGGCCAGGGAGCGGGCCGACCCGGCCAAGCAGAGGGCCTTCAACATCATCATGGCCATCATGGTGGTGCTGCTGCTGAGGCTCGGGGGGAATATCGTCATCAACGTCATGTGCAGCGTAGGAGCGGTGACGGCGAGCCAGCTGTGCATCATTCTGATGTCGGACATGTGGTTCGAGCTGCCCAGCAGTCTGCTGTTACCCCTGCTTTTCCTGAAACAGGCCAAGACGCTGCAGTGCTGCCAGAAAAACGCTGAGTCAGGCGTACAGTAGGAGGGAGACCTGCGAGTCCACATCCAACAGCGTCGGAGAGTTTGGAAACCTCTCCGAGACGCCGTGTTCTGTTCCCAGTAAGACATAAACAGCAGAAGTTAAACTGAAATTACTTTCTACTGGGAATGAAATATGAGTTGACGTTGTATTGGGAATAGAAAAAAAATCATGTTTATGTTCTACTGGGAATGAAATATGGGACAGTGAGACTTGTAATTCATGGAATTCTACATCCTGACATCTTCTGCAATTAGGATTGTTCAGTTCAAACCATAAATTATATTTCTTCATAGTCTTAAAGGAGAATTTTGCTTCTTTTTAACCTGGGGTCTGTTGTCATCTTTCCTCTCATACATGTGAGTGATGGAGAAAGGAGCGTTCAAGATCGCTCCAGTATTTAGCCGGGCAGGCAGCTAGCAGCACAGCTAATGGTAAGTATCAGGCAACTGCCGCTGGGCAAGTTTGCCCTAAAAACTTGCATTTTTTCCACATTGAGGTGTGATAGTGTGTCCGACACCGTACTAGACAGGAGAAATGAACGAAAATATCTGTATTTCCTGGCGATTGCTGTCGTTTGGTGTCAGTAGTGGAATTTCCTACCGGTGTTTTGACGCGAGTTATCCCGCGAGATTTGGACAACAGGACACAAACAGGACACAAACACCAAAACATGAAGATCACCAGTTAATACAGATACTTTGATTCATTTCTCCTCTCTAGTACGCAGTCGTATACTCGTTAAGACTATCAGAGCATTTCAGAGTGGAAAAAAAGCACATTTTTATGGCAAACTTACCCGGGGCTAGTTGCCCGATACTTATCATTAGCTGGGCTGCTAGCTGCCTGCTCGGCTAAATACTGGACCGATCTTGAAAGTTCCTTTCTCCATCACTCACATGTATGAGAGGAAAGATGAAAACAGACCCCATGTTTAAAAAAAGGAAAATTCAACTTAAAACGTGTCTAAAGGTTGAAATGAGCTCAATGAGACAAGTCGACGTAGAAAGAAAATCTGGAAATGATGCATCATTAGTACTTCCTCACATTAGGCAATAAAAGTTAGGAACATATGATATTCATATGATAATAAATGTGTTTTAATGCAAATGTGTGTGTGTTCATGCATCAAGTAGAAATTTACTCCTCATGTTGACAGTTATTGACCCCGTGGCCAGGTCACCTTTGTGAATGAGACCATCTCAACCGGTTTTATAACGGCACGATTCAGGTTGGATATTCTGGGATCCATCCCGTTCTTTGCCTGTGATGGAAAACACAAGTTAAAAGATCCAAACTCTTGGTTAGTCTTTTTTCTTCTACAAAAGTGCAAAGTTACAGAACATATTGCCAACAGAACTCAAGACCATATCAGAGTTTAAAACATTGACCTCTAGGCTGAAATCCAATCAGATCTGTACTCCTTTGTAAATGGCAGTATGTGTGTGCAAATTAATGAATGACTATATACTGCGCCTTTGAGTAAGTTTTATGCATTTTCATATCAGTGTCTCACGTATTACTGGATCTGTTTTAACATGACTTAGTCTATTTGCATTCTAAAGAAAGGCCCAACCGTGGATGAGAGTTGTGAACTAGCTGTGGCTACGAACTCTATGTAATAACTTGGCATCAACTACAATAATTTTTTTTCTTTACAACTACGCATAACTGCAAAGTCCCAGACAAATCAAAAATAAATGATAAATAAGCAACACAGAAGATGAACCTAAAAGCTGAAAAACCCTGAGTTAATTAAAAAACTTGCATCAGCAGCCATGATGGAAGGCCAGTTTTTTATAGTTTTCAGTCTGACCTAGTGGAGCAACACAAACTACTTAGACAGCAATCCTTTGTAGTCAGTGAGCTCTTTTAAACCCACACGAAGAGGCAGTTTTTGTTGCCTGGGTATTTTTATTTATCCAACAGACTGTTTTGATGTCTGTGTTTATTTAAAATAGTGCTGGTCCTCTTTTCTCCATAAATATACGACCAGCTGGTGCTTCAGAAAAGATTTTACAAGCTGTTCAACATGTCAGAACCTGGAATATGACAATAAACGTACAAATAACTGGTCAACAGAACTGCAATAAATATCGTATCGTGAGGTTCATATAACAATATTATATCGTGACACCCCAATCTTACAGCGTAAGAGCACCTAAAGATTTTATTAGAAACATCAGTTTCTTTGCGCTTCACTCTTACAGTTAATAGAAAACCTAATTAAATAAGTAAAATATTAAAAGTTGGGAAATAGAAGCGATCTCTACGGATCGGCAGCGGCCGCCTGGTGGCTCTTCATGTGCGTCTTCAGACAGTGGCTCTGGGTGAAGGCTTTATTGCAGACGCTGCACTTGTACGGTCTCTCCCCGTTGTGCGTCCTCATGTGGACGTTCAGGTACGTCTTACGCGCGCAGGACTTCCCGCAGATGCTGCAGACGTACGGTCTGGCTCCGGTGTGGATGGCCACGTGGTTGTCCAGGTGCGTCTTCCGCTTGAAGGACCAGCCGCAGTGCGAGCAGCGGTACGGTGTCTCCCCCGTGTGAACCCTCATGTGGATGGTGAGCGGCCCCCTGGTGGTGAAGCCTTTCCCGCACTCGTCGCAGTGGTACGGCTTCTCGTTGGTGTGCGTGCGCATGTGGATGAGCAGCTGCTTGCTGGTCAGGAACATCTTGCAGCAGACGTCGCAGAGGTACGAGCGCTCCCGGTCCGTGTGGATCTTCTCGTGCTGCTTCAGCGTGGTGGGGAGCTTGAAGGCCCTCCCGCACACGCGGCAGCCGTGCGGTCTCTCTACGGAGTGGGTCTTCTTGTGGCGGGACAAGGAGCGGTTGTCTCGCAGGAACTTGCCGCAGACGCCGCAGAGGAAGGTCTTGCTGTGAGTCCGGCTGTGAGCTTCCAGCTGCTCCTCCAGCTCGAACACTCGCTGGCAGGTCGGGCACCTGTGAGCCGGTTGGTCCCGGGGGTCCTCCGGGGACTCGGAGTGGGCGGCCACGTGCTCGTTGAGGCTGAGGAGGCAGAGGAAGGACTCCCCACACAGGTGGCAGTCGATTGTCTTGTGTCGACTTTCCAGATGATCCTTCATCGCCTCCACGGACTCTCCGCACGCCCCACAAACGCCCCCCGCCTCGTCCCTGTGGGTCCGGGCGTGTTGGACCAGTGACACTTCAGATGCGTTCGGAACGCCGCAGACTTTACAGGAAAAAGCAGCAACACCAGAGGAGAGCTTCTCTTGTCGTTTGTCCGTCAGCGTGGAGGCCGTCCGCTGCTCTGGTTTCCAACTGCTGTCGCTGTCGTCCCCAGAAACACGTCCACAGTCCTCATCAGAACCCGACCCGCGGTCTTCATTATCCTCCAGACCTCGATGTGCCGCCGACCTGACGGACGGGTCCACCTCTCTGCTGCCTTCAGGTGTCTGAGCCCGGCTGTGGAAGCAGCAGGAGGAGTTAGCGTTTCATTTGGTAACGCCATGGAAGTAAGTCGCTTAAAAGTTTTAATCACGATTAATCACAGAATTTAAAAAAAAAAAAGGAATTTTATTTCATAATCATTTCCAACAGGGTATTTATCATGATATAATACGTAAGCTGTGATGACACCAACACGGATTTTAAACACATCATTAATCCTGATTTTCTTTGTGTTTTAGTATTATAGTCTTTGTGTGAGGTGAACTGTGAGAGATGTGATTTCCGGGCTATCTTGAATGCATCATGGCACTGCAGAGCAATCTGTCTGACACCACAAGTTTAAGTTTAATTTTCTTTTCCTCAACCGGTAGTCATTTGAGTTGCCTTCTCCTGCATATCTGCAGATCAGCAGACCGGTCACTTTTAACTGTCCCCTCAACCAAGAGGAAACTTAGGGGTGACCGTGCATTTTCTGTAGCTGCTCCAAAGCTGTGGAACCAGTTGCCACTCCATATCAAGGAGGCCTCTTCAGTAGCGGTTTTTAAGTCGCTGCTGAAGACACATTTCTTTTCATTGGCTTTTAACACTAGTTGAGATGTCGGTTGCTGTGATTTTCTTTTATTCCTTATCTGAGTTGCCTTTTATTTTCTGTTTTATTTTTTTGTTTATCTGTTTTTTATATCACATATTATCAGGCTATTTTATTGTTTTGTTGATTTTATCTTGGTATGTTTTTAACCTTGTGAAGCACTTTGGTCAACTGTGTTGTTTTTAAAGTGCTATATAAATAAAGTGGACTTGGACTTGATATCTGGAGAACTTTGCAGATAAAACATCTAAGTCGGGTCCAGAAAACATCTCGGGACTTTAAAGCTGAACTGTTCGTTCAAAAAATCCATTATGGGTCTGTTTATTTCTACAACTCTAACAGTGCTGCATTGGTCACGGGTTAATAATTAGCTGCGTTAATTTTGGCAGACTTACAAGTAACAGTGCAGAGGATCAAAACTCCACGTGCACGTTTAACTGCGTACGCCTAACTTCTGACAGAAGAGAACCTGCACCAGAAAAGGTCACCTGGGCAGGTCCCTGTCAGCGTCTCCACAGAGGAATACAGTACAAATAGTTCCAGACAAAACATACTCAATTTACAGAATTACTACTTTTTTTTTCCTGCATTTTAAATGTTTTACTTTACAAACAACTTTAAAGGGGAAGTTCAGCATTTTTCAACCTGGACCTATTTTCTATCATCAAATACAATCATTTACTCACCCCGACCGTTTTGGTGTAACTTGAACTCCTTCGGGAGATATTTAGATCCACTCGTGATCAGCGTACATCCAATATAACGGGAGTGAACGGGGCCAGCTCTCTCAGCCTCTAAATACGGCAATTTCTGCCACAAAACTCCTTCATCTCACCAAAGCTTTGGTTTTGTTATGAATCGCTGGTCCGATCCTCCTCCAATCGGATCAGAGTTGCTTTTTATGTGGCGATCCATCATTATTTACAGAGGTTCACTTTGAGTGGCACCGCATCACAGTGCCTGTAAATAACATCGAATCGCCACAAAAATGCAACTTCAAACCGCATGGAGTTCACAGACGGATCGGACCAGCGATCCATAACAACACATTGGTGAAATAAAGGAGTTTGGTGGCAGTAAATGACGTTTTTAGAGGTAAGGTGCTTGCATTACATTTGTATGTACGCTGATCGCGAGTGGATCTAAATATCTCCCGAAGGAATTCAAGTTACACCAAAACTGTCTGGGTGAGGAAATGATCGTGTTTCATGCTATAAAATAGGTTGAAAAATACCAAACTTTCCTTGAAGTTCAAAAAGCATATCGAAGGATTATTCAAATGAGTTTAGTCGGTAGCATGTGTGTCTCAGAGACTTTAACTCACCTGGTTTGTTGCTCTGTTTTCTCCTGGGTGGATGTGGCAGAGCTGCTGTCTTCTGTCTGAGTTTTTTTCTGAAGTTCCTCTTTTGTCTGGAAAATAAAAGACGGTTAGCGGCCGCTCGCTCCCAACGACCCGCCAGAAACCTGAGCTCTGATGGATCACCTTCAGCCGGATGTAAAGCGTCGACCTGCCCGGTCTCGTCAGGTTTTTGTGGATTTCCTCGGCCGTCACCGTCTTCAGCGGCAGAGGTTTTAGTCTTCGTCTCTTGTCCAACGTTAGTATGTCGAAGGCTCGGCCGCCTGCAGCCAGCTGAGGGACGGCAGACCTCAGCAAGCCCAGAAAGTCCGACTCCTGAAGGCCTCTGGGACACTTCAGGGTGAGGATCGGACACTTCTTAACCACTGAGGACAGAAATAACGATCATGAGGTTATATCTGAACTAAACACATATGCAGCAGTTACCATGGAAACTAACAGAATACCGTTTTTAGTGAGCACGTTGGTCTGAGGGTCCTCCAGGATGCAGAGTTTAAAGTTTATGGTGCTTGGTGCTTTGCTGATTTCGGGTTTCCTTCGGATATTCTGACGCCGAGACGCTGAAGACCTGAAAGAGATGGAAATATTCAGTTTATTACAAAAACACAATGAGACACAGGAGTTTAAAATGTGAGCGTGGTGAAAGTGTAAGCAGGTGGTAGCAAATGTTAGAGGTCTGATGATGCACTTATTTTTCTGAAAATAGTTTATTTTTAGAAAAAGAGACGAAGAGAGAAAGAGCAGAGATTAAATTTCACCACATTTTTTATTTTTTAATTATTTATCATACATTTATTGCCGCCTTTTACTACATTTAATATTTTCTTTGCACTCTCTCTAATGATTTTAATGTTTTATTCACAGCACTTTGAACTGCCTTTTGCAGGAAATGTTCTGAATAATTAAACTTGCATTGCCTATTTTTAAAGAATTCTTTCCACTGTGGTTTGGAGGCTGTGCTGATCCTCGTCCCCTGGACTCCTTTTAAAGTAGTAGTTTCCAGCAGTATCAGCTGATTTAAGCTTTAACCAAATTAATGTGTAAAATAACTAATAATTCAGAGGATGAAGAACAGGGAAGAAAGAGAAACAAATTCAGTTAATGTCTTCCGACTATTCTGTCTGGAAATGGGACGTTAGTTAGTCAGCAAGTTCACAAAAGTAATACAGAAAATGTAGAATTGTGTATTTTACTGAGAAAAGGCAGCAGAAACATATTCCAAACTCTAACTCCTCTTCTTTTCCAGGTAGCTGTTCTCTGAGTTTGTAAGTTATCTTTTTTATTTAAAGTTTTTCCTTATTTACACATGTGTTCAAACACAATGAGAATCAACTAGGGTGGGAGAAAAAAATAGAAACCTTTATATGGGAATTGTTTTATTTCAAAATTTTGTAGGGGTGGTGAAACTAAAATATTTTAATCAGAATCGAGATTCTTGTTCATCAAGATTCAGAATCGTTTCAAAATTTCCAAGAATCAATTTTTGTAAAGGCTAAAAATTATTAGTTTGACTTTCAAAGCTGCTGCAAAGTGACAAAGACATGTTAAACTTGTCCAGGTTAGCTATTGTTTTTTTTAATGAAAATGGTCAGTTTTCTTTCCACTAATGAAACAATTCCTCAGGGGCGTTTCTTGCTTAAAGAGGAACAGAGTTAATCAACACGTTCTGTTACTAAAAGGGGATTAAATGTAAATTAAGATCGGCTTGAATCGAGAATCGATACAGAATCAAATCCTTACCCCAATTAATTAAATTGAATCGTGAGTTGCTGCAAGATTCACACCCCTAGTTTTTTTTGTTTTTTTATGTTTTGGTTTAGCCTTTACCACCCATAAAAATCTGCAAATCTCACAAAAAAATGCGACAAATTTGCTTTTATTTAATGAAACTGTACATTTCCAGCTCATAATAACCCAAAAACATCAGCTATTCTACCTTGATGGACCAGATGAGACCAGATTCTCCAGCAGCTCCTTGGACTCCTCTTCTTCGGCTGAGCCCTGGTTTCTGCGTCGCTTCACACCTACAAAAATATAAATGACTACTTATACGAATAATTAATAATTAAACAAGCAGAGCGGAATCTATCTGTACATCCTGCAGATTAATGAAGCATTTTCAGCTAAACACGTTGAATCACTTGTTGTTGGTCGAGTTAATTTAATCGTATAAAATATTTTACTGGAGTTCAGAGACTCTTTAATAATGTTTAAAGGCGTGAAACTCACCGGCTGTGCTGACCGGGTGCTGCAGCAGCTCCAGCTGCTTCTTCTGCCGGTTGATCTCCCGTCTGAACCCCGAGGCCTCCTCCTCATAAGCGGCTACAACCGCGTCAAAAACCGTTAAGATCTCGCGCGAGGCGGCGGCGAGCTTCTCCGTAACAAACCCACGCAGTTTCTCAGCTTTAGACATTTCACTTAAGCTCTTTGTGGCGTTTCCTTCCATCGCTGGGACATCCATGAAAAGCTTCTCCACCGCTTAATGTTTTCTCTCACTTCCCTGTTTTGTGCAGAGTTAAATATACTCCGGCTAGAAACAGTGAAACACGGGACGTTCCGGTGGATGGAGTCGGTCGGATGCGGATCCGTTCCTTTCAAAAACTCATTTTTATTAGGGATGAGCATTCAATTAAATTATCTTAATCTAACCTTAGGAGAATGAACCTTTTTTTTTTATCAATCGTTAATATTTCAAATTAATTAAGTATTGAGATAAAGTAAAATGCAGTGAAAGTAGAAAAGAAACTGTGTAATCATTTAGATTTTTATTATGTGGGTATAATTGAGAACAAACAGTTAATTTAAGGTAAAACCATCATCTTAATGGTAGCATCTCTCCTCATGAGTGAAATGGGTAAGCGCTTCCAATGTGTGAGATCATCATCGCTTGATTTTAATAACTGGGCATAATTTAATTTAACTTTACTATTTCTGAAATTTCTGGAGGGATATTTATTCTGAAATATTTAATATTTATAAATTGTATTAAGTGGCACAGAAAATGGATGGATGGATGATTTGACCCTGAAATCAAAAATGTTTTCTGAAGAGAAAAATATTTCAGGGTAACACATAAAAAACTCTGTCTTCTGAAAATAATTTTGCCAGTCTATCTGTCCATCCATCCATCTGTCCTTCTGTCTGTGCATCAGTCCACTTGTCCATCCATCCATCTGTCTATCCATCCATCCATGTGTCTATCCATCCACCCATTCATCCATCTGTCTATCTGTCTTTCCATTCATCCATCCATCCATGTTATTTTGCCTATCCAAGGAACCAGGGAAGCCCAAGTTTCTCTTTACCACTTTTTAAAAATCTCTTTTGGGCTGATTATTTGGAATAACCATGCCAGCTAGCAAATATAGTCACTCACACATGTCCTAAGTCTCCTCCCAGGGCGGAACACCTCACCAGCGAGGATGCAGGAGGCATCCTGACCAGATGGCTGAGCCACCTCATCTGGCTCCTCTGGATGTGGAGGAGCAGCGGCTCTACTCTGAGTCTGCCCGGATGACCGAGCTTCTCACCCCATCTATGGGAGAGTAGCAACCTCCAGTGGAGAAATGAGAAGCCTTTGCAGAAGTACAAATGTTGCTTTATTCTCCATCGCTGGGTGTGATCTTTGGTCATAACGTTCTGGTTCTCATTACATGTGAACTGTGTCGCATTTGGAATCAGCCTAACAAGGCTGATACTAAATCACACTTCAGTAAGGGCAATCTAATCAAAGCTTCTTCTTGACGTCTCCAGGACTGAAGTTAAAAAAGACTCTTCTCTCAGCATCAGGTAGAAACCCTTCAAGGTTCTGTCTGAATGAAGCTATGAATGGCTTCTCCAACTGCAATTGCAACCTCTGTTTATATAATTAATTTTTTTATTTAATTTAATTTTAATAAACATTCTTGAATCTATTTCAAACTCATTCAGACTCCTCATTGTTGGATCGTCTTTTTTCCCATGACTGTAGGGGTACAGTTGACATACAGGATGTAACAGTAGCATGCAGCTCTGGTGCAGGCTTCCAGACAATGCTGCTGAACTATTTTTTGGAGATGACTTTCTGGCGCTGCCTTGAACTAGTTTTCAGCGCTGATGTTCATTTTTCTGTGTATACTGCTAGGAAGGCCAGCTTAGTAATATCTCCCCAAAGGTGTAAGAGAGTCATCTTCAGAGTTTATCTACTCTGTGTCCACTACAGTTGCTAAATACTGTATAGTGTCTAAATTATTGTGATGGTTCTGTTTTTGCTGCACCGCTAGCATGAGGTATTTTCTAAGCTTGGCCTTTCCATCGGCGCCTTCCTCTTGCACGTCGCTTTGCATCCACATATTTAGATATAAAATTATTCAGAGAAACTAGTTTGCTGGAGATTAAAGTTGAAATTCGAGCAGTAGCTGCAGAAAAGCTGCATATTTAAGTAACATGCTGCTGCAGTTATGGAGCTTAAACTGAGTGAAATTGTCACCTTAGAATCAATTCCTGCAGGTTCCTGTCAGCAGCAGAAAGTGTCCTCCTTTTGGTATAACATGCTAATTATAATGTTTATATTCAGTTCAAAAATCCCCATCTTCATAGTTGTTCCACAGAAAAGTTTAAAAGTCGTTTTTTTGTTTTAACACTCAAATTTAACTTTCATTATTTTGTTTGATTTGTAGCTGAACCTTTTATTTCTTTTAAACAGCTCATGATAAGTAGAGAGGAAACCACAACTCTCGCTGCCTCACTTCATGCTTCAGTCCTTTTCTCTGGTAAAACAAAACTGATAGTTTCCTGAGGGTTAGCTGACACACAAAGTTAATTTATTACCTAGCTGATGGTATAGACACGCAGCGAGGAAACCACAACACGGCCTCCCTCTTAGAGGAGGCTGAAAAGCAGCAGGTTGTAACAATAAACTGAGCACAGACCGAAGAAGAGGAGGATGGAGGACGCATCGCTGCTGCAGCTGCTCTGTAAGTAAACCCTGTTTCATCTGACAAAAAGAAAGAAATCCTCCATGTTTTCTTGTTTTAGTTTGTTTTGTACAGCGGATTTATGTAGTTTCACCAACACTGGACTTGAACATGTTCATAAAAGGGTTCACCCTGGAGAGCTCTGTGCCTGTTGTTGAGGACTCAGTAAGAAAATGTCAGCCATGAAAGACAGGAGTAAATATCTGAAACCACAAAGTCAGCCAATCCAGCGTTTTCCATGCTGGACAGGATGGGCAGAAAAAGAACAAACACAAACAAACCACAACATCACAGCAAAACTTTCAGATTTCTTTAAGTTTCACCGGGTAAAATGAGGGAAGATACATCGCAAAGACTAAAAAACTCTTTAAGGATGAACATGAAAATCTGTAATGCAGCTGTAGCTTTAACTCTTACAGATTATCAACACTTTATTTCACACAATCGAAATAAAAGTTGATATCAGGTCATACTTTTGATGAATCATCAATTATCTTTTACATCCAGGCTGATCTGCCCCCCTAACCTGTCATGTTGCTCTGGTTTTCCATGTTATCTCAGCTCAGCACTGTGTATAATATGTAGAAAAATATATCTGATGAAGTAAAGTAGAACAAAGTAAAGAGATTATATTCTAGATGGTTAAAATCATAAGTCAATCGTAAATAGCTGAGATATAAGGTGGATATCAGCGATGTTCCATATTGGCTTAAAAATGTCCAACACCGGATCTTCTGGTGGAAAAGTGGTTTAGTTTATAGTCTC
Source organism: Craterocephalus fluviatilis (assembly GCA_037177075.1). NCBI lineage: Eukaryota > Metazoa > Chordata > Actinopteri > Atheriniformes > Atherinidae > Craterocephalus > Craterocephalus fluviatilis. Next base: position 671,085 of record JBAMHT010000004.1, on the reverse strand, counting down.
TTTTCTCTGGCTGAAAGTTTTTGATATTCTTTTTTATAATATTTTTCAACCTTAAATCTAATGCTGCCATTATCCTCCCTCCTGTTCTGGATTAATATTTTTGCGACTCCCACACTGAAATGATTGTGTTGTTGAATCAAGCCGAATCTAACCACAGTTCTCTCTGCAGGTCTGGGCTCTCTGCTCTGCTGCACAACAAACACAGGTGAGCTGTGTCATGACTCTCTGATGGATGGTGGGAGGCTGTGATAAATGACTCACTGATTCAGACGTTGTCATATGGCTGCTGATGTTCTTTTTCCTATTGGAGCTTCTCCAACACATCTTCTCTGGCCTCTTAAACCAGACACAAACAGATTGTTTTATCCTACTGAGCTGGTTTATTCCAGCACATTACAGAGTTGTGAGGTACAGAACACCATCTTCTCCCTGGACAACCAAGCTGTCAAGTGGGCGGAGTTTCCCCCTTCTTTTAAAATTACCAACCCGCTGGGCGACAGGATTCTAAAACGTGTTAGGCTAGAAGAAAGGCCATTTTCACTACATGAATGGGTTTGCACAGAAACATAAAAATGTTCCAACTTAGTAATTAGTGAGATTAGTGCAGTGGAAGCATGTCCTCCTCCTGCTGATGCATCTGCCGCTTTGTGCAGCGACAGATCAAACCTTTATTCTGCATCATCCGTATTTGTCCTCCACTAACACTCTGCAGACTACAGCCTGAAAAAAAACTGCAAAATTACCACTTTATTAGCAACTTTTTATCATTAACGTCCCTCTGGGACATCCATGCCTCTCCCCACCACCAAATGCAAACACCTCCCTCTCGCTTCCTCTTCCCATCTCCCAACTGGTTCATATAAACTGGATCCAGTGGGATTTTTGGTTTTAGGGATTCTGTGGTTTTCAGTCTCTGAACCCAGACCAGGTGCAGCACTCTGCTCTGAATCCTGTTCAATTCATTGTGCTAAACACCGCTGCACAGAGCTGATTAACATGATGCGTCCATTTAAACACAGTGTTTAACATTAAACCCCAACTAATTTCCCCGGATTTATTATGGAGGATAATTTGTGATCATCTGTCAGAAAGGTCAAGCTCAGCTGAAACTGTCTCAAGAATCCAAAACCCAGCGATCTACCTGCAGCAGAAACGTCTCAGTCCTGGTTCTACTGGATCTCAGTGGTCCACAGAACATCTTAGACCACCTGAAAAAACTAGGAAGGACATTCTCCCACTGCAACAACCGGGTGTGAGTCATCTCTGAAAGACAGGGACTACTTTGTGTCTCTAGGTAAAGATGAATCCGAGTGTGGTGTTCCCCAAGGCTCCATCCTGGGCCCACTGATATTCTACATCCACTTGCTCCCCACTCCTCACATTATGAGAGACAACCAAATCTGTTACCATAGCTACGCTGATGACACACAGGTCTACATCACCCATTCATCAAGAGACTACAGTCCCATCCAATCACCAATCAGATGCATTGATCACATTAAAGATCGGATGTTAAAGAAAAAACTGAAATCTTAAAAGAGGAAAGATTAAACATTCTGGACTCAGTCAAAGAACATCTGGAGGATTAAAGGACGGATGACTCAGTATGATTCAGAAAATTATCTTTAATCAACTAAACCACTGGAACCCGGTCCTTACAGGTCTCCCTAAAGTCCACCATACAGCTCCAGGTCGTCCAGAACGTTTGTTCTAGTCCTCAGTCAGACCAGGAAGTGGTTCACACAGCTCCAGTCCTCAGATCTTTCCACTTACTTCCTGTCAGTGTATTCAGGAACTTCTGGTTCATTCTGAGCCAGGTGGACAGTAGACCGAGGCATGGCATTACAGCTGTGACAGAAAAAAGCAGCTCACTTTTTCTCTTATTGTGTCATATCTAGACCCTGAAACACCTGAGCATGCAAATAAATTTGCAAATAAATAGACTTTTTTTATTGTAATTCTTCTTGCATTTATGCTTTTAATGTTTTATGTAAAGCACTTTGAATTGTCTTGTTCCTAATATAAACTTGCCTTGCTTTGCCTAAAGAAATAATCTGGAATTTCATTTAGATTTTGTAATACAAGGTGCACACAGGTGTGTGACTCATGAAGAAACTTAAATCGTTCTGTTTCTCTTTCTTTCAAATTAAACCACAAACACACAGGAAACAGCCCTGTCATCATTACCCTTGTCATTGACACCCACTGTGCTTCCCTTTCTCAGTCTATTATCTACTGTACATATAAGAGGCATTTCTATGTATATTTTAGAGACAAATAGTAATAACAGTAATGGTTTCTGATTGGTTAGTTGCGAAGACAAGTTTCATCACGGCCAGTATTTATGATCCTGTACAGTCAGTGCCACTCTGCTAGGTCGGTGTTGTGGTTCCAGCCTTATTATAGAGAGAGAACCTTGTTATTAATATCAGAGACATGGTCTTCAGTAATTCTTAAGTTTTTATAGATATGAGAACATTTTATTTTCTTTGCTGCAGAAAGCTCTGAGGGATAGGGTGAAAATGGTCAGACTGTCCACTAGAGGTCTCTCTTTACCATGACATGGATATAATGAGCAGGTAGCATCAACAGAGAGTGCTCTGCATTTTAAAAACAAATGTTATTGAAAGAACAATTAATATTTGATTTAAAACACACTTTTCTAGTGATTTAGTTTTAGTGATTTAAAAAACATTAAAACAGCTGTAATCTTTTTATTCTTAGAATGAGCCAGCTACGTTGACTTGCTGTGGCTCCACACATTGCACCATTTTTACAAAGATGTCTCTAAATGGACAAACATCTGGGTGCAAATCTTTAAAACGACTGAATTAATTTTATCTGATATGACCTAGAGCACCGTTTTAGAAAAGTAATGTAAGCACCATGAAAGAAGACCAAGTTGAAATAGCTACCTGTAGAGCGGTCACTTCTGCATCTGAGGCCACTGGATCCACTTACATGTTAAAACAATGAGTGGGAAGATTTACATTTTTGATTATCTGACAGGGACAGTAGACAATTATACAATTCCATCAGAGGTCGCTAAAAGCTAATTTTCATCTGTACTCTCTGGGGAAGGTAGACAAACAAGACTAAATACAAAATGTGAACTAAACTTATCAAAACCGAGATGTCTCCTCATTAACTTATTTGGATTTGTTTCATGCAGGACTGAGCCTTTTTGAACTCAGTGGCAGAAAACGTAGCATGAAATATGTAGGAAACTTACCTTAGTAGGGCTGGGACAATATGCTTCCCTCTCGATTTGATTCTTTTATGTACCAATTCTTCCCTCCTCTCGCTGCAGATAACTACTAATCTTTAGAGGTGGAAAGAGTAGAAAAATATTAATTTAAATTCGGATTCTTGTGATTATTTTGTGTTTGCTTTTGTAACCCCAGAATATGTGAAAAATTCAATCAGTAACCACATTTCTTACGCACCACATGTTCTTAAGATTAGTTCATCAGCAATATATTTGAACAAGATGACAAAGATTTGAATAGATTTGAAGACCAGAACACAGCTCAATATAAAAGCAAATAAATACGAATCTTTTCGAAAAAATATTTTTTGTGATTTTGTTTTATTATTTTTTAAAGAAAACTTAACACAGTAACAGTGTTACTCAGGCCACCATTCTACTTGCTGTAGAACCATGTAAAAATGTTTTTTTTTTTAAAAGGGGAATTAAATTTATTTTTATTCTAAACAAAGAAAATTGTTTAAAAATTGAAAGACTTTAGATTTTTTACCTTTGTTAATTATTTCTCATTTCCAGCCCATCTGACTTTGACTCCCAGTCAGTCCCAGTTTTTTACAGAGAATTTTGCATCTCTGAGCTGTGAGGACGTCAGCTCAGCAGGATGGACCGTGTGGAGAGAAACAGCTGGAGGAGACGTGTCCCAGTGTGGACGAAGATGGGGACGCCCAGAGGGTTCCTCCTGTGTCAACAGTCTGATGCTGGAATGGGACACTGGAGTGTACTGGTGTGAGTCCAGAGAGGGAGAAACCAGTAACACCATCAACCTCACTGTCAC
>JBAMHT010000004.1:636049-650079 GCA_037177075.1 Craterocephalus fluviatilis | reverse complement strand
AAATAAAATAATGAAATTGTGCACATTAAAATAAAAGTAGTGTATTTACATGAAATGTGGAGGCTGTTATGTACAAAAGTGACCAATGAAAGGGGTGTGTGTTAATATAACACCTGTGTGCTTTGGATGCACGTTAATATAACGTACTTCCAGATGTCGTTAACATAACGAATTGAGTTGTGTCAGTTAGTCAGGTAAGTTTGTGAGTAAGTGAGTTTCAAAGCTCCCTCAGGCTCCCATGACGATAAAAGCATTTTCTTTGTTTAGTTTTCGGTCAGAAACGTCCGATAGGAACCGTTTTTACACGAGTCACGTCTGCAGATTCTCACTTCTGCTGGGAGGTCTGAAAGCAGCTTCAGAGCAAACCTTCCTGTCTGAGAGCAGAGAAACAGCCACACATGCAGAACATCCTCAGAAAAGCCAGAAATATCATTACCAATGCCGAGGCGGGTATCGGTATCAGAGCAGCACGATTTAAGGCCTTAAAAGGCAAAAAGCCGAACAAGATGAGCAGTTTTGATTTTATTTCAAAAATTTTCATTGTCAACTTTGTTTTCTCGATCAGCTGTGAGATAAAAGGACAAAACTAAGTTTCTTTAAATGTGTTTCACTGTTCATGTTTTATATTTTTATATTGTTTACAACCAAAAATGCTCAGATTTAAATTTCTCTTTTCTGTCGTTCGGGTTGCTGATTAAAAATGTTTCATTTGGCAAAACTACACATACAGAGTTTCATTATGATCCTATTTATTATAATCAATAATTAAAGGCAAAATCCTTTATTCAGCTTGTGTATGATCAAATTTAACAGAGATTTAGCACCAGTTATCACAGCTATGCAGACGATTCACGACTTTATGTGTAAGAGAGAATTTACTCCAATCAAAACAGGATGAAACTGAGATTATTGAGGTTTGATTTATGTCAATATCCATCGGCATCCTGCCTGATGGACTCCTGCAGGTGGGACATCATCATCTAGCTGCTTGCCTTTGAGCTGGACGTGCACGTGAATGTGTCCGACCGTGGGTGATTCTCATCCGGCTCATGATATGCTCAGACATGAAAAAGCAGGTTGCATTGAATGCAAGGAAGTCATGTGACATGTGGAAGTTTGCACGGGATGAATCCTCCCGATGCAGACAGACTGGAAAGCTTAAAGACCTAAAAATTTCACGTGTTTCTGTTTGCCTCAATTCAGGGCTGAAGTGAAAACTTTGAGAAATTTATAAACTATAAAGTCAATTTAACACCTTTAAAGACTTAAACTTGCTCTTTCCTGTTTTGTTGCATCTTTCTTTTACAGTGTAAATGTCTTTAACTTCGTCAATACTGGGAATATACATGTTAAAATACACAAAACTGTATTCTTGGACAATTTTAAAAAAGTTGACTAGAGTGAGTTTGTAGGATGATAAGTGAAGTTTTTGCTTCCCTCCGCACGAATTAAATCTGCATTAGTGCTGCAGGCTGGTTCTGGAATCTTGATCAGCCGCTAACATAGCCAGTGTTTCCCCTGGTAATACCCACACTTTCATTTCCAGCCCATAATAACCTGCAGGAGACGTCGCTGATATGCAGACCTCCTGCGGGGGATGCTTGTTTAACTTGGACAGCAGCTACACGGCCTGTTAAAGGGTCGTCCGTCTCCGCTGCAGACCCACCAGCTTTTTCTGTCAATCCCAAACATTTGTCATTTACAACCAATTTCATTTAAATAATGAAAGCAACTCAGTAACTTATACTCAAATTACATTTTACAACAAGTACTTTTTGACCTTTTCTCAAGTACATTTTTACATGGGTACTTTTACTTTTACTTGAGTAAAATTGAAGCAAAGTAAATGTAACCTTTAGTAACAGTCAGTGTGGGTCATTACCTGGCCTTTTAGTTTACAATAGTTTAAACTCTCCGCAAAGGAGCTGGGGATGTCCTACAAATAAAATAAAGAGTCACAAATAAGCACACTTAAACAAAAGATCACATTAAAATATGCAACAAAAGAATGTCACCAGCTAAAGTGCACACCCAGTGTCCTACCACCTGCAGAATGGGGGGGGGATCCCAGCAGCCACAGCACCAGAGAAAAGGCAGAAGGACAGAATGTTAAAGTCTGAGATTAGCGGATGAAAAGTTTCTTAACTTGAGGTCCAGAAGATAAATAAAACTAAATATTCAGCGACATTCTAAAATAACCGGCAGTCAGCGCTGTGCCTAAAATCAAACCCACAATTAGAATTAAAGTCCAGATACCTCGGTGTGTGTGCACTTCTGCTGTACCCGAACAATTAACATGTTCTAAAACCACACTAAAAGTCATCTAAATGTTTATCTTACCAGCTGCAGGTGGAATGAAGCACTGCAGAGTGAACAAATGTTTGAGTGTTCAGGCAGCCGGTCACACCTGCATGAATCAGTTCCTCTGCACTTCCTGCCTTCCTGATTGGTCCTTGTGTGGCCTTTGCCAAGCCCCAGTGACCTACTGCTACATGAAGATACTTTTACTTGATTACACTTCCTCGGTACTTCTCCACCTGTGATGTAAACTCGGGGAATTCCTCCAGGGCAGTGAATGACATCGGGCAGCTAAAGCAGCTCCTCCCTGCAGAATGTTTAAGCACATGCCTTCCTCATGCTCCTCCTCCTCACCGGCAGGTCCATGCATTAAACATGATGCATTTAAACGTGAGAATACAGGAAATGTGGCTGCGTGATGGGGGATGTACGCTGGCGCCGTGGCATGTCAGCTGACAAGCCCGTACCATAGACACCAATTACAAACTATGCATTATCATGCAGAATCAGAAGAGACATTATGCATGTTCCATTAAAGGGGTCAGAGGTCACAGTAATGAATCTGCTCCAAGTAACGTGTCTGAAATAGGAAGCAGTGCAACGATGAGCTCTATGCTCCTCACCGTTCTGCCTCACTCATTACGTTTCTACAGATTCACAGCTGTTACGCGTGACGTGGACAGAAAGCTTTAAAAGCCATCAGCCGTGTAGAAATCTGCTGCCACACGCAGGACACTGTATGTTAAACCGTTACTGATTCATGCTTAACCATATAAAATTACAGTTAAATGTGATTTTCAGGTGTTAAAAGTCTACTTTGATTATTCAGCTTCTTCCCTACAAGGGTAATTTATTCTGTCTCCTGTCCAAAATGACCTGCCCAAGATAAATGAAGCAAATCTCAACAACTACAAGGGCTGAATGTGTCATCTTTGTCTGCAATAAAAATGAGAGATTCCTACTGATGTGTCTGATTATGTTACCCTGTCAGAGCAAACTCACCTGGAACACGGGAGAAAATGTAAATATATTTACCTCCTCTTAAAGAAAAACACATTACTTTCAGTTAAAAACTGAGAAGAACAACTCAGTTCAACTCAGAATATAAAATAGGCTCAGGAATAAAGGCAGTGAGTGAAATAAAGTCTGATGTGAAACTGTGGAAAAGCAGGAGGTACAAAGTGAAACTGAGCAGTTTTCCAGATGTTTTAACAGGTGGGAGGCAGGTAGGTGTGATAACTGAGGCAACCATGCAGATGTTGATTATGGACACTTTGAGATTAAATATCTAAAAAAGTGTTGCAGTTTAAATCCATTTCCATGAAACCAAACACTTCTGTGTGAATCTTTTTCTGCACTAAAAGCAACATAAATGTCTTGATCTTATTTTTTATGCAGTAAAATGCAGGTTTATTTTTCATCAGTGTTGTTCTACTCAGCTACTGCTGGCGTTACCTAAATTGTGTAGATGCACGCAGGGTGGGTCATACAGCCCAGGAGCCGCTAATTATTAATAATAATGCTCTTTATCGCTTATTTTTGATTTAAATAATGATAATTATTTCTAAAATGAGCATATATGTCTGCATGTTTCCCACATTTTTACATCCCTCCAGCAGAGGGGGCTGTTTAAGCAGGATTGCCATTTGAATCTAAACATTGCACGTGCACGCAGAAGCAGAAACAATGCATCAAGTGGCTGGACTTTCCCAAGGTGTGCTGGCCTTATCTCCGCCTTAATGAGGGAAGGGTGCGTCAGGTAAAGGATGAATCATTTCTTCCCTCCAGGAACATTTGCATTATTTGTTAATAATTCCTGTTAACTGGCCTCAGGTGTAGTCACGTGATGATCAGGGGAGAGATGACCTGGAATGGAGGGTTAGTAAAAAGCAACATCATTTTGAGCCGTTTGGGATAAATCAGGTGTTTTAAGGAGAGCCTGAAGCTTTTTTCTGTCCGGTGAAGGTCACACGTGTCGGATAAATCAGAGCTTTTAGACTCAATGTGGCTCATCGACTTATTGGAATAAACCCGCTGAATTACTCACTATTAGTCAGATTAATAAAGCTGAGGGTTTTCATTTGTTTGCGATGTGACCTTCAGCTTCCCGGGCAGACAGCAGAGAGAGGCCGGATCAAAACAAACAGGAGTCTGGTTTCACTGAAACACCAGTTCAGGGTGGAACTCAGCATTATGGCCTGCTGACCCAGCTCACATTAAATACCACTCAACTGCTCACGTGACGCCTTCTTTTGGCTAAAAAAACAACCAAAAGAGTCATTTCTATCATTTGAATCTGAAATCTTACATCTTTTTTATGATTTAAGAATGATTTTATTTGATAATACTTCACAGTTTTACTGCTGTTAAAAAAATTATTTATAACTGACACGTCTATAAGGAGTAATCAGGTCCTCAGAAAGAATATACGTGGTTTCAAATGTTTGATATTAAGGTCTAGTGAATATTTAATGAAGGGGGGATAAGAAATAATTAATATAGTGGTTGTGAATTTGTGAAGTTAACCAGCTAATAATCTATTTTTCATTAACAGTTGTATTTTCCTCTTCGCTGATGAGGAGATGCTGCATTCACTTGCGTGTGGTCTTTGCAGGTAAAGCTCAGTTTACAGGAAACATTTGCCAGAATTTGATGCTCTGTGCTTGGGGTGACTCCTGGTTTTTCAGAGACACGGTCCTGGTTCTGGTTCTGGTTCCGGTTCTGTCTCCAGGTCTGGAGTCTGACAACATCTCAGGGCTTCGGGGAACTGGCCCACTTTCACACCAGTTTGGTGTGAACGTACCGGAGTGGGAGGACTGAGGCAATTCTGGATCTTATTATCTTAGATAATAATAATGTCATAGACCTGGTGGAGGTCTGCAGCATTTTTATAATTATTCAAGAAATAAATCAATAAAATATAATCAAATAAGAGAAAATATATATTATAAAAGGCTAGAGCTAAGGGAATTGCAGCTACTTAAAAGGAAATTTATGAAAATAATTTGATTATAGCACAGAAAGGTCAGAAAAATTAAGAAAAAAGGGAAATATTGAGAAAGACAGTCAACAAATATGGAAAACATTGTTTTTGATCATTAATCATACATTGATCTATATTAATTTGTTTCTTACTAGACTTATTTCATGAAATTATTTACACATTATAAGTCAGTAGATAAAAATTTTCCTTTACTCTTCCACTGTTTGTAAATGTTACCTTTCCAGGTAACAGGTACCATCCAAAGCAAAAGAAAGTGACTCATTTAATTGCATGTAAACACCAGACAGGCGTGTAAAATGACAGCATGCAGCTTCGTCATCCACACGAGTTTGATGGTTTACATTCACGACATTAATAGCGAAGCATGTGACCGATAACCTGCTTATCAGATCTGGCCTTCATGTGCGGAGCGAACACGAAACAATGAACCGCTGATACCAAAACTGTGTCAACAACCTGTTGACGGGAAAAATCCTGTGGCATAAAAACGCAGATTCCTTCCTGCCATGTGTTGTTGTGGTTTCACACAAAGCAAGAGGGACTTCCTCAAGGAAGGAAAACGGGGTCAGACACCGTCGCAGTGATTCCATTTAACCCAGGGGGTCAAACCTATGGCCCTGGGGCCAAAACCAGCCCCCCAAAGGGTCCAATCTACCTGCAGGAGGAATTTAGTACATGTGGACATAACAGAAGATATTTTATAAAAAGTAAGTGTAATCTCTCCTGCGTCCAGGTGAGGTTTAAATGTAAAACTTTTCCAAGCCAGGAGGATGCTGGATCTATATTTTCCATCTTTTTGACCTGATAAATGTGACCTCAGTGTGTAGTGGCTGAAGGGAGTCAGTTCAGTGCTCAGGGTTACGACACGCATGTGGAAATATACGCATATTTATAATATAACTTTTATCTGGAAAGCTACTCTGATGAAACTATTTTTTTTTTTCATTTAGTTGATCTACTGTGGTCGGTAGTATCCATGTGTAAATGAGTAAATGTATGAAATATATAAACATGTAAATTAATATAAACAAAAACAAAGAAAGAAGAAATTAATAGCAAAAAAATTATAAAAATATATAATATATTTCAGTTTGCTATAATTAATAAGAAATTATCAAGAAAGTGTTCCAACGTGTCAATCAGCATGAGGGTGAGTAAACAAATGAAGGCACATCATTCTGAGGGCGGAGTGTTCCTTTAAAAGACTTAATTCTACTCTTACAGTTGAATTAACATGTATATTGTCTTTTCATTTTTGCTGCTTTGACAGTCTTTAGAATCCTTAGAATAGAATATTGGAAACACAGTTTGTTGTTCTTTTTTTAAAATAAGAAATCATCAATGTTTTAAATGTTATAACCATGGATGACACTGGCTTATGATAATAACAATATATTTCTTCTGGTAATTTTTATTTTAACACTTCTCAAAGTTGCTGATTGGCTGGGGCTCTTCTCACATATTCACATATTTTGAAGTCTAATTCCAACCATGAAGTGTTATTTTTTTCCAGAAAATGAGCGCTCCTCTTTGATGGGTTGCGGTTGCTAAGAAAGTTTCTGTCTCTGTCTTTGTTTGTTTGGTCTGTCTGTGATGCTGTCTTTGGGGGCCTTTCCTCTTCTCTCCTGTAGCTGGGGGGAGACCTGGGCGGAGGTGTTGGGGGAAGTCCAGCAGTAAGTCAAGCCGCATCTCTGCATGCTGCATGCTTCCAGATTTTAACCTACCAACCTTTTTAATCCAATGCTGTTAAATTTTTTTTCTCAATTCATTCAAAATTAGAAGACTTTACATATTTTGAATGTTTTAGCTCATTGTCAAGGTGGGAAAAGTCAGCCCAGTAATTTCTTTGTTGCTCATGTCCATCATATACTGAAGTGACTTGGTAAGATAGAGATTGTGTAAAGGAGGCTGCACAGGAGTTAACAGGGCTCCAGACTAACATTTTGCATCGGTTCCACTGGTGCGACTGACTTTTAAATTTGGGTCCCCCAGCCTAAATGTAAGGTGAACCCCAATTCTTGCTCCTGGCAACTTGTTAGTAGGGATCGACCAATATGCTTACTTTAGGGTCGATATTAGTAAACGAGGCAACCGATAATAATATCTTTAGAACCGATATTCATATGCAGCAAAAAAATAAAATTTTGGTGAAAAAGTTGAAAATAACACTCAGGACAAGATTTAATACAGTATACTGGTAGTTAAAATGTTGGTAACATTTATGTAGTTAAAATGTTGGTAACATTTTAACTATCTAGTCCTACGGATTTAGTCCTATTGGACTGAAAGTTCATCAGTACATGCATGCACAAGGACACAACCAGCAAAAAAGTCTCTTAGACCTATTGGCTAAAGTCAACAAAAAGTTGGCTATTAGTCAGTGGGGGGCATTTTTGAGAGGATTTTTGCCCATTTCATTGCATTATATCTTCACTAACTAGTTTAAAAGTTGTTGTCCTATCAACTTGAAATTGCGGTGGAATGAGCAGAAGATTCCTGTGATAGAAAGTTATCAAAAGCTTATTTCTAGGTTAATGGGCATGTCCATGGCTGAAGGTGAATTTTAACACCACAGCATCACCACAGAAATCCTTATAAATACAGTAACTCATATTTCTTCTGATTCCTACCAAACTGACAGTGCTTAGTCAGTCTGGGACCCAGAAGAGATGCATTTATAGACTACCCTTTCAGACCTTAGCCCGACCCACTTGCCACAGGAAGTGATGTTTGGAACACTTTGGGGCCCTGCTTCCTCAAAAATTAAACGTAGAGGCTACACTCCAAAGTGTTTCACCACATCTCAAACCCTTTCATGACATATCAACAGGACTCAAGTTGCTCCACCTAACGTATCCATGTTGAATATTTCTCTGGCATCACAAAACAGGTTATGATGGCCTTCACACACAGAGGTGCTGCCTTCACTGTCAGAAGCAGCAGGTAAAGAAATGCTGCAGGCAGCAGTATGACAACATGTGTGACTGCAGGTGTACCCAAAGCTTTGTGAAAGGAAGGAGACGTGGGGATGCAGCGGTGCAATAGGCCGAGCGGTGGAAAGTGCAAGGACCTCCATTGCCGCTTACGGCTTCAATTTTTTTATTTATTGTCTTTTGACCATTTCTCATAAACATTGATGGTTGTTTAATTTATCGATACCAATAATGAGATTCGGAAAAATGTTTATTTTATTTCTGTCAAAAACTAAACAGTGATATTAATTATCTGATTTACAAGATGGCTTATAGCTGCTCTGTGAGCTCTAACCAGATGCTACACACAGACATGTTCAGGCTCACACACAGGCATGCTTCTGTCACTGGACAAAGACTGTGGACTGGAACACATCATCCAGCAGAAGACAAAAGTCTCCCAGGGAGCTGAAGATAGAACACTTGCCAGTGAGGAGAAGGTTTACTTCTTCTGGGTTTTATTTAACATGAGCCTAATGTGAGTAACATTGGATGATTTGTGGGGTAAATATGCAGTATCAGATGAGTGCCGGAACCCAATAGGGCTGCCCTCTACATAAACCAGAAATTGTAACTTTGCAGGATGTTGGTTCTGGCACATCTAGTCCGGAACTGGTTTGCAAGATAGAACCATCAACCAGTTCCAGTTCAGAAGAGTCCTCATGTCCGTTTGCAACGTCAGCCGCTTGCCTTGACATGAGTCAACGTGACTCGTGTGTGAGCTACGATATTGCCTTGACCGCTAGAGGTGCTCATGCCCCATTTTGGTCAACGACCACATATACCGTATCTTTTTTTTTTCTTTTCTTTTTTTAACTCGTCTTTTCCAGCATCATAGCAAGCAGAACAATGGTGTCTGGTTGCTTTGTTGTATTGGACAGATTTTGCTTTCCCAAGAGGAGCCTTATAAATGTAATCCCCCCCCCCCACGCTATTCTTGATTTTTTTTTTTTATTTGGTTTGTTTCGAGTACTTGATGACAATTGTATTTACATAATATTGCTGGACATGACAAGAGGAGAAGGGATATTAAGAAAGGAAGTGATAGGGGTGAACCAAAATATTGAAAAACAGAAAAAAAGAGATAAAAGAAAGGAAAGAGAGAGAGAGAAAAAAAAGGATAAACCAACACAGCCACCTTTTGCATCCCCACAGAAACCCATCTGAGCATCTTTCACAGTCTGCTGTAAATAGTAAGTAACCCCCTACCGGAGGCCGACAAGTTGAAAACCACTTGAAACAGAACAGTTTCCAAAGTATTAAAAAAATCATACTAAACACATGTACATATTCAGAAATACCCAATAGGAGCTGGAGGAATCAAGAAAGCAGTGGATTTTTGCACACTGATGGATAGCCCAGCACGAGAAAAAAACGCTTGGAGTTAATTTCCAGTCTCATAGATGATTGTAGGGTGTGAAATACTTTTTTGAAGATGGCTGTGAAAACGGCGTAACCGCTGAAGCATTAAAGGCCCATTTATGCTCCCTGGCGGACATAATTTGGGGCGTCCGTTCCAAGCGTCTTCATGCGGACGAAACCTTTCATGCGTCTGCCTATCTGTCATCTCTGTCGAGCAAAAATGGGCCTTAATGCAGAGAAATACACTCACAGCTCCACCTCACCGCTGCAGCAGAGTGACGATCAGAGCGGCTCTGTCCCTCTGAGAGACCCGCAGCTTCATTATAAACTAAGTGATTAAATATTATTTAATGCCTTTGAAACAATATGATAAATATTTTATCTGCAGTGACTACTAACGATCTCGCTTGGACAGCAACATAATGCAATACTGATGGGGAGAAATCAGGAGACTTTTTCCCTTTCTCCCTTTTCTACACTGGTTATTGTTTAACCAATGCTCCAAATTACCTGGAAAAATAATAGATGGTTATTAGATGGCTGAAATGGTGCAGGGCAACTTTGGATGAAAAGACAACAGCTGATAGTGGCTACATCGGATGATAGAAAAATACTTGGAAGTGAATGAGGATCTCATCAGAGAGGGAGGAACAGGGGAGAGAGGAAAACATAACTGAAGTTTTCATTCATGTTGACTGTCTCCACTGTGTAGGCATTGTTTCTTTTATTTATCATGCATCAGTTTTCCGGTGTGGTAATTTTTAAAAAAAACGTTCTCTGCCGGTAGATAATCGTATCACTGCTAGAAAACTACAACATGGCGGAGGGGCGTGGAATTGAACCATGGATGTTTAATATAACTGGATAACAGACTGAAAATGGTGGCCCATTCATTTCTATGGAAGTTGCTCACCCAGCGCATATGCCAAAAAAGTTCTCTGGCTTCCGGGTTACTTCCGGGTTTTTGTCCCATTGAGCGTGCACAGTAGTGTCACCTCCCATCATGCTTCACATCAGTGTGACAGACCAGTCTGTCCTGGTCTAGTGACACGCGGCCGCGACATTAATCTGCAGTATGAGAGCTGTACAAACTCAAATGATGAATTTTAACAGCACATGATCAGACCTCGATGTAAAGAAATAATATGACATACGTGAAAAAGTTGTGTAGTAATAGTTAAAACATATAAGTCAATCTATATATAACTATATATAGATGTGTCAAGTTTTCACAATGATTTAAAGTTTTACCTTTATTAATGAATACATTCAGGCAAGTCTTTAGTGGTAAATGTTATAATCTGTCAATCATTCAGCTCTGATAAGGTTCTGTGTAAAGATTCTCATAAATGAAAATATGCAGTGTACAAAGTAATAAAAAGTGTGATTTCTTCTTACAGTACATATTACAAATGGTATAGAAGAGCAGAAGTCGGATTTAAAAGATAAAAACTTAACCATAAATAATTAACGGGACTAACTGCAGTGAATGAACGGGGAACACTGTCCGTTTTGATGTTTACGGTAGTATATGCTGCACATTCAGTCATGCAGTACTGTATTAAAGAAAACAGGTTCCACTATCAATTTAATTTGACACTTACCATAACAAAAATCGTACTGGCATGAATCAAAAGGAACACCAACGCAACAACAAGAAGGAATGAACACAGACAAACAAATACAAATACGACACACTTGGTTCGACAGGATGTACCACACACAAATACACAAAAAATGGTTAGTTCAGTTTCATTTGTAAGTTTATAAAGCTAAGTTCAGTTAGACATTAATCGATGAGTACGTTCAATACTTATCCTAAATTAAAATCTGTTTTATGTAAGTTCAAAATGTTAGATCTTTGAAAAAATGTAAGATAAAAATTTATATATGTATTTATATTTATAGAAAAAATATAAAAAGTAAGAAAACAACAACATAACATGTAAAAATAAGTGTCTTGATTTGTCTCTTATTCTCATTAGCCATCTTTTTAATTATTTTCAGCAGTAAATCTACAAAAGGTTTAGGCAGATCAAATAGTTGTTTATAAAATATCACCGAAATGTATAAAATATAAACAATGTCTTATCAAATTGAGGTTCTGTCTTTTTCTAAAACAGTCTCTTATTCTCATTCTTATTTTAATTATTCTCAGCAATAAAACTGCCACTAGTTTAGGCAGACCAAAAAAGTTGTTCATAGTTCATGCAGAAGTTAAAGTTTTTATTATTAATGAATTTCACCATCCTCCACATCACTTCCTGGAGTGATGTCCCCTCTAACTCCAATGTCTTTTGAGAGAAACAACTTACTTATTAGAAGTGGAACATGACAAATGTGTTGATATTGATCTTTATTTAATAGTTTGAGCTTTGTTCAAGTAACACCTCTCATATTAACTTATATTTAAGGTTTTATCAAGTCACTCTTCAATAAAATTGTATTTTAGTCTAATAATTATATTATCTGTTCATATTAGAACCCCACATAATAAACACATACAGATATTTCCCAAATAAAAATACAATATTTAACAACATCATCAGATTTTATATTATTAAATACATAGTAGTTGAACGTAAATGCAGTCATGTGGAAGACATTTGAATGTTGAATATGGAACATTTTCATTAAAAGCTATATATGTTTTAAAAAGATAATACCTCCACAAGTTATTTAGATGGGTGCAGAGTGAAAGTATATTGTTTCCTTAAAAAGATATATTTAGCCTTGAATCAAATTTTGTTGGGTTTGACAAAAAGATTTCCACACCATTCAATCACACGTGCAATTAGATACTTTTCTCCTGGACCAGTTAGCTAACTCGTTTGCTAGTAAGTAGCCGGCAACCTACCAGCTGTGTTATTTTTCTTCCGTGGTAACTACAACCTAGAGCTTATTAGGATTAACGTAAAAAACTATCAAGCAAGTGATATCACACACTAAGAGTACAAATGTATTAAGTCACTTTATGCCCAGAAAGAAACCGTTGACTCGTTAATTAACTTTTCCGAAGAGCTTTATATATATCAGCAGAAGTCAGCAGGCGTCCGCCTCGCCCCGAGACAGCATGGCCGCGCTTTCAAGTGCATTTACACAGCCGTGACGTCACCGGAGAAATAGAGACTTTTCTGTGGCTTTTCTGGCCTTTTGTAAAAAAATTGACGGATTAAAAGTCCATGACTTAAATATATGGAAGAGAAAGATTAGTAATTAGCTGTGTTTTCAGCTGAAGACGTCCTGACAACAGTTTTACAGCTGTGTCTTTTACCATTGTGGTCAATGGGAAAAATGCTTTTTGGGCCCCATGGGGATTTTTTGTTTCAGTACCACGAGTGGCCACTGGGAAAAATTGGCGTGCCGCCATTGCACCATACGGGATCCAGTTATATAATACATCCATTACTTGAACCGGGTAGAACACTCTGTGACCTGGAAGGGGACGGGACGGGGCGTGAAATGTTTTGTTTAAATTTAAAGAGACCACAGCAAAACGACTTGGTCTCAGAGACTGTGACAAAGCACCTCAGAACAGGGGTTATGGAGGGTGTGTGGATCTATACTAATGATGATTTCAGACCAAAGGACTGCAGTTCTACTTTATATAAACTAGGGTTGTCACGATACCACATTTCTGTTTCGATACCATTATGTATTTTGATACTTTTCGATAATTTTTGACTCTTTATTAAAAAAAACTCAAGCACACTTTAATGTCAATATTTATTTTATTTTGAAATAAAGACTTTGGGAATGGGAATACTAATAATCAAAATAATTGGCAAGGGAATTGAAATTTTCAGCCCTTTGGAATACAACTATTAAAGTGCCATTCAAATTAAAATGAGCATGTTAAACACTAGACTTCTGTCACTCCGAACGGAGGGGATGCAATATTTTATTTAACAGTTATTTTAATTTGAATGCCATTGCTTTATTTCACTGATTGTTTAGAAGGAGTCCATTTTGAAACTATAGCCTACATGAAACATTATGTGGAGATAAAGAAAAATAAAATGGATATCTAATCTTCATTCAAACTTCTCGGCACTCACATCAGCAACGATCTCAAATGGAAAATTAAATGCAGAACATATCCATAAAAAAGCCCAGCAAAGACTCTTCCATCTCCGGCATCCAAATTCAAAGTAAAACATCATCTCCTGGTCCATTTCTATACCGCCATTATTGAAAGCATCCTGACCTCATCCATCACAATCTGGTTCAGTAGCCTTGATAAATTCTTCCAAAAGAAACTCCAGCGAACAATCAACCGAGCCTCAGCAATCATTGGTTCTCCCCTCCCATCTTTAGAATCACTTCACCATAAAAGAACAGTATGCAGAGCCCACAAAATCATCTCAGACCCCACTCACCCTGCACGCTACGCA
>JBAMHT010000004.1:601727-613191 GCA_037177075.1 Craterocephalus fluviatilis | reverse complement strand
CTATCTATCTATCTATCTATCTATCTATCTATCTATCTATCTATCTATCTATCTATCTATCTATCTATATATATATAGAGATCCTGTAGTTTTGCCAACATTTAATAAAAAAATCTGCTCTTTCGAGTTCAAACAAATATTTGTAATTACTTAAGAAAGACTTTAAATTGTACTTTTCTGTATCAGTATCAGAAAATTATTTAACCGACACTACAAAAATTTTTCATGAATTTGTCCTCTGATGGTGCATGAGTGCAAATCAGAGGATCTGGGTTCAACTGCTCCACCTGAGCTGCATCGTGGAGCACAGATCCAAGAGATTCACTCATTTATTATGATTATTCTGTAGGTTTGGCAACATTTAATTAATAACATTTAATAAAGGAAAATTGTGTAATGTCTGTATTGTTCCATACATTGTTTACTTGTATCCATCTAAGTGGCCAATCAGAGCTCAGCTGCTCTGAAACACGACATCATAGCTAACTCATGCGTTCTAACCACGGTACAGATCAGAAACCGTGGAGCTGGGCGTGTCTGACTCTCCTGATCTCTCTGCAGCGGCGATGGAACTATGGGCGTCTTCAACATCAAGCGGCGGCGCTTCGAGCTGCTGTCCGAGAACCAGAGCGCCGACCTGACCTCGGTGGCGCTGATGAAGAGGGGCAGGAAGGTGGTCTGCGGCTCCTGCGAGGGCACCATCTACATCTTCAACTGGAACGGCTTCGGCGCCACCAGCGACCGCTTCGCCATCAAGGCCGAGTCGGTGGACCGCATCGTGCCCATCACCGACAGCATCATGTGCACCGCCTCCACGGACGGATACATCCGGTGAGCCGCCCAGACACATGTCTGCAGCACCAGAGACCAACACTCAAGTAAAAGTACAAGTACTCAATGAAATAAGTTACTTGAGTAGAAGATGTAATGTTCTTGAAGCATCATACTTAAGTAGAAGTACTAAAGTATTCAGCATTTTTCCACTTGAGTCATTTTAAGTAAGTTATTTTAAGTTATTTTCTACTTATTGCAAGTAGTTTATATTAAAATGTTCTACTAAAGTACGACAAGTAAAAGTAAAAGTAGCCCAATCTGTGTGTAGCCTTTTAAGACAACAGTCAACTTTAAATATATAGTTTATGCTTTGACATTTTTAGCTTGACTGACATTTAATGTTTCTCTTGCTGCAGCAGCTGTGCAGACAGGAAAATAAGAAACACACAGGAGAACGTGGGTTAGTAAACAGTGCAGAAACATTCAGCTCACATGAGAATAGAGAATCTTATTTAAGCAGAATCTGATTCAATCCTAAATTTACAAGAATTGTTGTTTTAAAAGACTTTCAAAAGAGTTTGGCATTCAAAACTACTTAGTAACAAGTAAATATTAAAGTGGGAAAGGGAAGCAAAGATAAATTTCCCCTCTTTGTTAATAGATTTCTTCCATGTGTTTTCAGTTTCTTAGTCACTTAATTTACCTTAAAAAGCTTCTTTTTTCATTCAACAACCATTTTTTCCCCAACTATTTAAGCTATTTTTTAATTAAAGAGGAACATAGTTAATCCTGGAATTAGTTGCTTTCGTTATTTTGAAACTACATCAGGACTTTTAACATTTATCCAAAATATGTTATGGAGTAAAAGTGGAAGTAGAAAAAAATAATACTCCACTAATGGAGTATTATTATTTTAATACTTCAGTACAGTAATGAAGTGTTAACAGTTACTACTCGGAAATTTAGAATATCCTGAAAAAGTGCTGCATTTCTGTAACTTTAAAAATGAATAGTACATATACAGACAAATAGTCTGCAAATCAATATATTTAAGCTTTCTTTTTTTTTTAGATTTTGATGATCAAGATTTGCAGCTTCAGAAAACCTCAAATTGAAAAACTAATGAGAAATTAGGTTGAAATCAATAAAAAATGGATTTTAAATACAGAAATGGCAGGCCTCTGAAATTAAAATCTAATAAAATAAAATGTGTTGGTTTCACTTTTATGTTGAATTGCCAGAACAAAACAACTTTCCCAGCTTTCCCATTAGTTCCTGTAGATCTTTGGCCGTCGGGCATCCCTGACCCCTGAGGCGCCGCTAACGCCCTCCGTCTGTCCCCCTGCAGGGCCGTCAACCTCCTTCCCAACCGCGTGATCGGCTGCATCGGGCAGCACGTGGGAGAGCCCATCGAGGAGATCGGCAGGTCCTGGGATTCCCGCTTCCTGGCCAGCTGCGCCCACGACCAGCTCATCAAGTTCTGGGACATCTCGACGCTCCCGGCCACCACCGTGAAGGAGTACCGCAAGAGGAAGAAGAAGGACGGCCGCATGAAGTCTCTCACCAAGAAGGCTCTGGGGGACAACGACTTCTTCTCTGGACTGGTGGAGGAACAGGAGCAGAAAGAGCAGAAGGAAGAGGAAGATGATGAGGAGGAGGATGATAGTGACAGTGGCAGTGATTAAAACTTCCTGTGGATGTGTGAAGCCTGTGTGGTTTATGGTTTCTGTTGGAAAGTGGGAACTCTACCGGTTGGACCGGATGTTTAAGTTTTGGATATTCCAAAATGTTTTTACATGAATGAATTATTGTCATGTGTGTCTTTGTTTTTTTCCCACTGAGATGAATAAAATATTTCCCATTTCATCCATTTTCCAGCACAGCAGCTTCGACTGTTAGTTGGCCTTTTGGAATATTTTTATTAAATTTGAACTAAGAATAGTAACACAACTGAGTAGTATAAACAAAACATAAAATATGCAACAACAAAAAAGACTCCAAAAACATTACTGAAAAGTCCGAAAACGAGCAGGATGAAGGAAAAACGTATATACTCCTGCCCCCTACCCAGAAAAATATATATTCTTCCTTATATAGAATGATTTAAAATCAAATTAAATTGTCCAGTTCCGTTCAAAAAGAAAAAAAAACATTTCTAGAAGATTCCAAATAAAGTACCATCCCTCGTGCAAATGTATGGTTGGGTTTACCAGAAATCTGCTTGGAAGCCTTATTTTGTTTTATCTATGCTATATTATTATACTTAAATTATCTTTTCAGTTCATTTAGCCCTCATTCTCCATGTTATGTCGCCTATTTCTGACATTTCAGGTCAGTCACAAAGTCACAAATATAAGATTAGATTATTTAAAAGGTGACAGCGCAATTTTATAAAAACACATGAGTAAAAATAGTTTAAAAAGCCAAAATTTGCCAGAAGGCTATTTTTCACTTGTAGTCCTCTGGCCATGATGGGAAAAATAGAAAAAACTCAAAGGCAAATTTCAGAGATATATGTCATAATCATGACTCAGAAAAATAATGACCATTTATCGATTTATTATCTTATCATATATCTTTTTGTCTCATTAATGACTTTTTATCTCATAAATATTACTTTGAATCTGAAAATTAACACCTCAAATACCTAATTATGACATTATTCGTAAGAATTTATTTATCTATTATTTCAAATAGCAGAAAACGGATTTATATACCGTCCTATATTGTATGGATAATTTTATCTCATTACTGACGCTGGTACGCTCCACACAGATGGTACAGTCCAACTGCTGGCGGGAAACCGCTGAAAGTGACGTCATGTGAACGGGCTAGTCAATATGGCGGCGAGCAGGAGAGGGTAGCTTAGTAACGAGAAGCGTCCCGTTAATCCTTAGTTGAACAAGGCCTTATTTTAGCTGACCAGGTGAGTACGCGTTCACCGTGCGGGGAATAAAATGGACACGGAGCCCATATTTCAGCCTTCCAGGCAGAGCTAACCTCCTGTTAGCACAGGTTAGCTTCAGAGCTAGCATGCTAGTATTTGTAAACAATGAGCCAACACGTTGCTGGTAATGAAACTGATGAGTTAATCTGAAATATGTCACTTTTTAACCAACAATGCGCGGTAGAAAAAAGGCACCACGCGCGGGAAACCCAACAGAATAAGCGTTTTACTTCTCTAATGGGTGTTTAATGGAAAACAACGTTAATGGGTTGGATTGAACTGAAATGCAGCTGTTAAACATATAAACCGATGCTAGATGGAGGAGATCTGTCCCATCAGCTGATGCAGATATGTGTGGACAGAGATGACTCAACAATAAAAGGAAACATTTCTTCACATATGATGTGTAAAGACACTCTAGAAAGGAGAAACATAGAGTTATAACAGCATGTCAGACAGGAAATTAAATCATTTAGTTGTCATGATAACTCCACCTCGATATATCTGCTGTCTGTATCAATGATTAGCCAGTGCTGGGTGAATCAGTAGTTGTTACCGGCTGTAAACACGAGTGTGGCTTCATTTTCATCATCGGGTTCATGTTCTAACCCTGACATAAACGTGTGTTTTCAGCTGTTTGACTCCCGCTGGGCGGCAGCAGGATGCCCGGGAAAAACGGAGACCAGTTCAAAGCCGGCGACCTGGTGTTCGCCAAGATGAAGGGCTTCCCCCACTGGCCTGCCAGGGTACGCACACACACAGACATACACACTGTTTCCTGGATGACATGATTAATCCTTCGGTGCATTTGCAGGTCTGTAAGTCGGATGACGGCTACAGGAGGCGAATCCCTGTCTACTTCTTCGGGACCCATCAGATGTACGTGCGCCCAGCGGCTCATCGCTTCCCCTCACGCTTTCCTCCTCACCCACCGCTGTGATCCATCTCTCCTCAGAGGCAGCCTCCCCCCGGAGAATGTGGTTCCATACATCGGCAACAAAATGAAGTATGGCAGCGGCGTTCGCATCCGAGGCTTCGCAGAGGGAATGTGGGAGATCCAGAACACCCCCGGGATCGGAAGCAAACTCAAAGTCAGTCTGAGCTGCTTTAAATCGTCTGGTTTCATCCTGGATGGACTTGTTTCCTCCACCAGTCTCTCTGGTTCTCCTGCATCTTCTGTGTTCCTCTCAGGTTCCAGGAAAGTCCAACGCCACTGCGACGCCTGCTAGACCGGCTCCTGCTGCCAAACCTGGAACGGCCGCCGAGAAGCCGACCCCAGCAGCTAAAGGTGTTCCTGCTAGAACCAGGACCAGAACATCCTCCAGGTTGGCTCCAGATAGAACCGCAGACTCCATAAGCAGGTCAGACACCGCAGAACCCCCCACGGCCACCAGAGGCAGGAGGTCTGCGGGCCGCGGTCGAGCTGGGGGGCGGAGCCGAGGTGAAAGGATCCGGTCTGCAGACAGCAGGAGGACGGTGAGAGCAGTTAAAGCAGAAACAGAAAAATATTTGATGACGGTGCTTCGAGGTGAACGTAACACGAGGTTGTCATGTGTCAGGTTGAATCTGCCTCTGACACTAAACCTGCTGAACGTACGAGAAGAAAAGTCCTGCCTGAGAAGGAAACTGAGAGCGTAGACGTTTCTAAAGACACTGGATCATCAGCAGACGTGGAAGAAGCTGCTGGAGGCCGAGCCACCACCCGGAGCAGAGCCACGCACTCACAGGTAGGTCAGCCCAGGTCCAGGCTGGTTGCAAGGTATAATGGTACCAGAACGATACTATACCAACTTGATACGATGCTTATTTAAAAACATTTTTCTATACGGTGATGCCGGAAGGATGATATTCTTTCCTCCCCTTTTGAATCCTTTATCATTTTTTGGGTGTCGATTCTATTTAAATTGCGATTCTCGTGATTCTCCAATATTACATATTTTGGAGAGAAAACAAAAAAATTCACAAAAATCTTTGTGCTATTTTGTTTTCTTCATTTCATTAAGGAAAAAAACAACACAGCAGCCAGACCAACATTCTGCTGCTATAATATCCAACAAGTAAATTTTTAAGTTTTTTAAATATTTCTTTTGCATTTATTTGAAAAAGA
Organism: Craterocephalus fluviatilis; assembly: GCA_037177075.1. Classification (NCBI taxonomy): domain Eukaryota; kingdom Metazoa; phylum Chordata; class Actinopteri; order Atheriniformes; family Atherinidae; genus Craterocephalus; species Craterocephalus fluviatilis. The sequence continues at coordinate 607,363 of JBAMHT010000004.1, read as the reverse complement.
TTTTAAAAAAAATTATTCTGAGATAAAATATCCCAATATTTGATTTTTCGATAATAAGTGATGTTTAAAGACTGTTATCTGGTTGGAATAGTGGGTAATTACACACACTACTGTAATATATGCTATATAGCTATATGCTATAAGCCCTGTTACTTATTTTATTGCATTTTCTTAATTCGTAATTCTAATAATATAGAAAAAAACACTGGAAACGGTAAAATATGTTATGTAGCTCATAACAGAAAGAAATTGTATCCAATAATGGCATGAGAAACGGTGAGCGAATGGGAGTTTTTTTATCTTATGGGACAGTTTTCCTGAAAACAGAAATATATAATACTTGTTTGTGCAGCATGAGATGATGTTTTATCAGCAATAATACACAAAAAGTACAGGGAGAAGAACCCCAAAGTGCCCCCAGACATCAGAGGGTTAAAGCAGAAACGGACAATTACTCGATGACGGTGCTTCACCTGGATGTAACGTGAGGTTGTCATGTGTCTCCAGAGGGGACCAATCAGAGCCTCCGAAGCAGAATCTGCTCCTGACACTAAACCTGCTGAACGTACGAGAAGAAAAGTCGTGCCTGAGAAGGAAGCTGAGAGCGGAGATGTTTCTAAAGACTCTGGATCATCAGCAGACGTGGAGGAAGCTACAGGAGGCCGAGCCACCACCCGGGGCAGAGCTGCACACTCACAGGTAGGTCAGCCCAGGTCCAGTGGCACACTGGTCTGATTAGATACTTGTCTGTTTTGCATGCTGGTTCAGTTGGATACTGGTCTGGTTAAATGCTGGTCTGTTCTGGTGAAAGTGAAGTAGCATGCTAGCGGCTAGCTGCTGCTTCATAACTAGAATCCACATCAAGCCAAAATGCTTCTTTATTCTGACGTTTTCTCATTTTGTTGATGAAAAGAAACGAAGCCGGAAGGACAGTTTTTAACTTTCGGTAGACGTACGTACGTACGTCACTTCCACCATCCAACCAATCGGAGCCCTTCCCAACCCCTGGATTTAATGCAGAATTAAGAACATGTGTTTTCCATGTAAACCTTAAAGGAACTATACCCGATATCACGTCCGCCTAACTTAGTTAGCGATAGCGGCTAGTTTGTTTTAGCTATTGTGTGACGCTCTTTCTTGGCTAAGGGGTTTAACTTTCGTAATTTAATACCAGATCAATAGGGGAACGCTATTACTGGCTGATCGGAGTCTGGACATTCGGAAAATTAACCTGGCAGAGAGAGCGTCACACCAAACTAGCCGCTATCGCTAACTAAACTAGCCGGACGTGATATCGGGTATAGCACCTTTAATTCAGAATTAACATTTCCATGTAAACGTGTAGAAGATTTTAATCCGGATTTATTTAATTCGCAATTATTAGCTCTGAAGTAAAGAACACTGTGTAACCGTAGATAGTGTGTCTGCAAAAGGAGGCAACACTTCAGTCAGGAAAAACGGGCTATAACGTTGTTAAGTGCTCCCTCTCCCAGCCCGGCAGTAAAGCTGCAGTAGCTACGTACACACAGATAAACCACGCCGAGCGTCTCAGAGCAAAGGCACGGCCATGGTTGGAAATATTTTTTATATTCTTAATATATATAGCTATTCCAAATAAGTTCCAATTGTTCATTATATTTGTATATAAATTGTATATTTAAACTTTGTATATATAATAATTGTGTATTTTTCTTTAAGTGCTTAACCGAATATTACTCCACAGTGCAAATAGTCCGGTCACATATCTCAGCAGTTGTAAGCGTGTGATTAGCGCCACCCTGTGGTAAAAAAATAGATGACTTCCCATTTGATTCTAACATCTATTGAGTGTGGGAGTCTGAGCTCTGGATCAGCTCGATTCACCCTACAAAGACAAAAAGATGAGGTAAAACAGATCAGTGGCAGGAGGCATAAAAGGCTTTCAGCAAAAGAGGAAGATGAAGCTGATGCTAGCCCAAGTTCCAGCCGCCATAATTCAATGAACAAACATTGCTAAGCAACAAACGCCTCGCGGTGAGGATCTATTTTACTCTGAGCACAAATGATCGATGAATTATTTGGCCTTCACAGAGGTGGAAGACTTGCAAGTAGCCGTATAATAAGCGGGATACATTATCCCTTACTTAAGGCAAAGCATTATTTGAATGAACTGTCCTGAAACAACTTTTGAAAAACATTACAATAGCCTTAAATTAATTAATTTATTAGAGATTAGAAATGTAATTCCTTTTCTAGTCATATCCAAATGTTGTTTTATGTATTGTTTTAAATGCAAACCTTTTGAACAGTGAGAATGAGAAAATAAAGCCACAGCATGTAACACTCATCGCTCAGACAGGGCGATGCCGTCCATGCAGGACCAACCTGCTCCAAGATTTCTTTCAAAATAAAGGATTTATTTTTTCACAGTAAGCAAAGTGTCAAAGTATGGAAACACAAAAAGTATCGAATCAGAAATTTGGTATTGTGCCAACCAGACTCTCTCATGTGTCCTCAGAGCGGACCAATCAGAGCCTCTGAAGCAGAATCTGCTCCTGACGCTAAACCTGCTGAACGTATGAGAAGAAAAGTCCTGCCTGAGAAGGAAACTGAGAGCGTAGACGTTTCTAAAGACTCTGGATCATCAACAGAAGTGGAAGAAGCTGCTGGAGGCCGAGCCACCACCCGGGGCAGAGCCGCGCATTCACAGGTAGGTCAGCCCAGGTCCAGTTGCACACTGGTCCGGTTGCATACTGGTACTGTACATTAGAAAAAATGTTTCACCCTCTAATTATTCGCATTTTCATGTCATTTGTTCGTGCCGGCCCTGATGTGTGAAGCCTTTAGTCCTGATGCAACCAGGCTCTGGGTATCTGTCTAGCTGGTCCTGTAATGTGTTCCTGCACATTACAAACTGGTTGAATCATGGTTGTTATCATGTGTCCTCAGAGCAGACCAATCAGAGCCTCCGAAGCAGAATCTGCTCCTGACGCTAAACCTGCTGAACGTACGAGAAGTAAAGTCCTGCCTGAGAAAGAAGCTGAAAGCAGAAACGTTTCTATAGACTCTGGATCATCAGCAGACGTGGAGGAAGCTGCTGGAAGCCGAGCTAGCACCCGGAGCAGAGCCTCACACTCACAGGTAGGTCAGCGTTCAGATAAGATGACTCAGCTTATTTCCTACGAGGTAAACCTGAGTCGTCTCCTTTGTGTGATCCTCCTCAGACCAGATCCAAGAAAACTTCAGAAAAAGAATCTGTTCCTGACGTGAAACCCGCTGAAAGTACGAAAAGTAAAGTCACACCTGAGAAGGAATCTGAGGACGGCGGCCGAAATACGAATCGGAGCAGAGCCGCAGATTTAAAGGTAAACGCAGCATCCGTCATGCTGAGGCGGCACCTGCACCTACACCCACACCTGGACCAATTTTCATATTTCAATAATTTTTCCCTCAATCATGATATTCAATATTTATCTCAAATTTATTTGGTCAAGTAAACAGAGGGTTCCATTTTACAGCCTTGAGTGCTGAATGCACTTTTATTAAGGATCAGAAGCACATGTGCATTAAAATTTGACTGAAATTAAAGTAGATGAGTATAAAAATGATAAAAAATAATAATTTTCAGTGACTATAACAAAGGTACAGTTGTGCAAAATGCCAAAAAAACTCAAAACAAACTAACTGGATATAAACAATATTCCCTTATTCTATAACTTGTGTGACAATCTGAAAATCTTCATATGTTGCCCTGCCCTGTAAACCCACACCTGTCTTTAGTGTAGAGGTTACCGTGTTTACCTGCATCCCTCAGTAACTGGAGGTAAACCTTGTCTTTCATCAGGCTGATGATGAGGAGACGAGGAAGAGGACGTCCTCTGGTCCCCCGGAGACAACCGCTGGGAAGAAAAGGAAAGAAGAGGAGACGGGGGAGAGCCAGGAGGTGAAGAGAAGGAGAGAAGAGAGGGATGACAGGAAGCAGGTGCAGAAGGAAAGTCAGGATAGCAGGCGAGGAAAGAAAAGAGAGACAAGGGAGGAGGAGACACCAGAGAGACGAGTGTCCAAAAGAAGGTTGGAGGAGGAGGAGAGGATGGAGGGAGTGAAGACGAGGACGGCAGAGATTAAGGAGCAGAGGTTAGACGGGAGGGGAGGAAAGAAAGAGGAGAGGACGAGGGGAGACAAGGAGGAGCAGAAAGTCACAGAGGAAGAGGAGAGGAGGACGAAGAGGGAGGGAGGTGTGGACGGAAGGAGGAAGAAGACGGCTGGAGACGGATCAGAGAGAGACGAGAACCGAGCGAAGGACGGAGAGGAGAGAAAGGACAGCGAGGTAATCCTGCAGCTCAAAATCCCAGTGTTCCCAGTAATCCCAGTGTTCCCAGTAATCCCCGTACTCCGGATGTTCCCGGTGTACCCAGTGTTCCCATTGTCCCCAGTATTCCCAGTGTTCCCAATGTTCCCAGTGTCCTTAGTGTTCCCAATGTCCCCAGTATTCCCAGTGTTCCCAATGTTCCCAGTGTCCTTAGTGTTCCCAATGTCCCCAGTATTCCCAGTGTCCCCAATGTCCCCAGTGTTCTCAATCTTCCCAGTGTTCCCAATGTCCCAAATTTTCCGAGTGTTCCCAATGTCCCAAATTTTCCCAGTGTTCCCAATGGCCTCAGTCTTCCCAGTGTCCCCAATGTCCCAAGTGTCCCCAGTGTTTCCAGTGTTCCCAATGTCCCCCGTGTTCCCAGTGTTCCCAATGTCCCCAGTATTCCCATTTTTCCCAATGTTCCCAGTGTCCTGAGTGTTCTCAATGTCCTCAGTGTTTCCAATGTTCTCAATTTTCCTAGTGTTCCCAATGTCCCCAGTATTCCCAGCTTGATGTTTGTTACCGTCTCTCTCCAGCGGGATCTCCGCCTGGCGGCCCGGCGTGAGAGCCTGCTGAGGTCTCTGCGAGGACTGATGGAGGACGGGCGGGGGAAGGCGGGGAGGAGCGCTCGGTGAGGAAGACCACAGCCTCTTCATCCTCCGGGTCGCCCAGCCCGTCTCATCTTTGTCTGTCTCCGTCTTCCCAGGAAAACCTCGGACACGAAGAGCAGAGAAGAGGAGGAGAGGAAGAATTCCTCCAGGAGGAAGGAGGACAAGATGTCCACCCGCCGGGCAGAGAGGACAAGTCCCGCGGAGGAGAAGACGTCCCCCAGGAAGACGGCGGAGGTTAGAGGAGACGAACGGCGGACGGAGAGACGCGACAGAACGAGCAGAAGAACGGAGAAGAAGGAGGACAGCGAAGGGAGGAAGACGGATAAAAGTAAAGAGAGAGAGGAAAGGATGTCCACCAGGAAGACAACGGAGGCGAGGAGGGACGGAGAGAAGAGCACAAAGGACAAGAAAACAGAAACGATGAAGCCGAGGGAAGAGGAGAGCAGGAACAAGGCGGAGGACAAGACGAAGATGGAGGGAGGAACGGAGAAGAAAGACGAGAGGAAGATCATCGGGAAGATCGTGAAGGCGGTTCATGGGACCCGGATCCAGGTGAAGACCATGATGGGGGTAACCTTGGCAACCGCGGTGGACGGGAAGAAAGAGGACAAAAAGCCATACTATTTCCATATTTCTTCTACACTTATCTTCTCTCAACATTGTTTACACACGTCAGCACTTATTACAAGGTTCATCAT
>JBAMHT010000004.1:526852-538082 GCA_037177075.1 Craterocephalus fluviatilis | reverse complement strand
AACATATACAACTAAGACTGTCCTAGCCAGTAGGTCAAACACAACTATTAATACAAATTAATAGTAATAACAATAATCCTACTACCCCTCCTCCCCCCCAGGTTCAGCGTTGGTGTCAGGGGGTGAGTCTCCCCGTGGATCTGCCAGCTCGGCTGTCACATGCGCTCAGCTGCGAAGCTTCGGACTCGGCCGGAGTCAGAGGGAGGCGATAAAGATCTTCAAACCTAAATGTAAACAACCTAAACGTCCTGCTGGGTTCGGGGTCCGACCTTCATCAGAAACACGACGGATCTCCAGATCCTTCATCCTTACAGCGCCGCACATTCAGCGGATTTTACTAAAAATGCTCTTTATTTATCAGGAAAGACTCTGATTTTACGTATGTCTTTGTTATAAAAAAAAAAACTGGGGACTCCTAACTCATTAAATCAAGATGTCCATGGTCCAGCTCAGTCTGGGCTCTCAGCCGGACCAGATGACGGATGATGATGATGGGCTGAAGGTAAAATGTGACACTACTGCTACGGTGCTGCAGACAGAACTGCAGAAGCAGAGGCGGGATGGAACATGTGGGTCTGGAAGTTTCCGTGATGAGGAGGATGCTGGTCGGGGGGGGGGTTTCCACCGAAGGACTCGGTTCAAGTCACTGAGCTGAAAACGACGAGACGGGGGATGTGGTTACTACGAGTAACCTGCATAGAAAATCATCGTTATTCTGTGTTCGTTGATCCTCTGCGAAGTTCTTCTGACACTGTACGAAACGTTCACGGCTACATGAAGAACCTTCAGGCGCCGTCGCTCACCATGTTTTACTCCAACTGGTTTTTATTATTCTAGAAACAATTAAAGGGCTGTTCTGTGATTTTAACATTTAACAATGCAGAATTTATCACTAATTTATAAAGATGGTAACTAAAATTGACAGTTGTCCCGGTCAGACCGGTTCTCCAGCACTAATTAACATGGCAACTCATCCTGGACTTATTTAGTCCTCTAAGGATTTTGTCGTCATCATGGAAACCTCCTCTGATCTGGAAGCTGCTGGATAAACTGAGCTCCAGTTAAGTCGACAGAAACTAAATCTTTTCATTCCCGATGTGAGTGTCTGCTTCCACGATGTCTCCACAGCTAGAGGTTCCTGGAAATGCGAACCTTTTAAGTTAAAATGTCACTTTTTAAGCGACATTTTAAGGTTTATTTCCAGTTTTCTGTTTCCATCAGATGTAAATGTTTGTCCACGGTAACAGCAGAATCACTCTTTTGGAGTTTGGGGATATTTTGTCTCTGAAAGTAAATCCACGTTTTTTTTAATGAAACATATTTTTATTGAAAGACAGTTCGGTTCCATAAACCACAGAGACCTTGGAGACGTGATCATAAACGACTACAAACATCTTCACATCCTACATGACGTCACTAGTTAAGGCCTTCAGTTGAGAAAACTCTGAGTCCAGCCGGATGAAGCATGGTTTTCCTCCTCTTCCTCCCGACTGGAGCTCCATCAGACGGTCGATGTCGCCATCTGCTGGCGGATCTTATGACTGCAGCTAACATTTAGAAACATGAACAGGTACAATCCTTTACATTCGCTTTGGTGGTTTAATTATTTACATCTGCAGATGGACCAGAGATCTACACAGATAACATGAGAAATATCCACCCATGATACTTCTGAACATAGCAACTGTTAAATCTAAAGAACATCCACATTACAATAAATGTGTTTAACTCAATTACTCGTGTTCAGAATGCGCGATTTTAATGATTGCCCCCCGACCCAAGAGAAAATAATGTCCAATTATTTTCATCTGAAGTCTGTAGCATAAAAAACTAATTTAAAATTTTTACTGTTTATGTGTGATAAGATTGTATTTTTACCACAAAGTGATGCAGAAGGTCTCAGAAGTTTATCAACTGATGGATGTGGGTTTTATTTTACAACTAAACCAGTCTGATCCGGTTTTGTTGTGTTTCAATGAGAAAAGATCGTCCATGAAGTCAGAGTTTACCATCTTCACCTTTACAACAAGATTTTAGATGTGAATCGGTCGCCACAAAGAAAAAAAACATAGAAAGAACCTAAACAAGAACAGCTAGTGGAGGCGGAGAAGAAATAGAACATCTACACAGGAAATGTGACGTAGAAAGACACGAACATGTTAGAGTTTTTGTTAAAATCATAAATGACTGATCCCTAACTGACTGTTCGTCGTCTCCGCACCTGGAGAATAAAGTTCAGTCTGTATCTAACAAGCTTTAGACTGCCGAGTCGAGTCTAGGCCATGATAGAAAAACTAGCATAGCAACGATGCTACAAAACATCCGAAATCCTTCCAGGAGCAGAAAAGCCAGACCAGGAAGTTCTAGACTTCCCAGAGGTCTCGTCTGATTGGTCCAAAGCAGAAGGTAGTTCCAGATAACCGTCTCACATCTTCTCCGTACGAAACCAGCTGTTTTGGTTTGACTGACTGATGGTGAAGCTTTGTGATTGGCCGAATCTAAAGAACACGTTTTCCACAGCTCATGGAATAAAACACATTTTTCAACCAAACATCAGATCTTTTTATGTGACTTTGACTGATAACTTTCCTCCGATAAAGTCCCATTTACTGTCTGACAGTAACACGAAACGTGCTGAATCCATCACGTTTTATCTGGTATGGAACAAGCTGGGATACAACAGCAGGTTTTTGGAGAACTTTCAGAAAATATACAGTTCCAGGAATGTGTTTTCAGACCATTTCAGGATGCTAACGCTAAAGAAAGGAGTTCCCAGGGTGCTTCAGGAAGTAAACGGTTCCAGGAAGGCGTCTTCATGCAGTTTAGGAAGTTAACAGCAATAGGAAGGCGATCCCTGGCTACTTAAGAACATAGACAGTTTCAGGAAAGCTTTTTTTTTACAGCTTCAGTATGTAAACAGTACCAGAAGTGTTTTCAGAATGTAGACAGCCCAGGAAAGTTTTATCATACTGTTTAAGGACGAAGATGTTTCCAGGAAGGCATTTTAAGGATGTTAGGGAAGCAGCTCCATTCCCAGGCTACTTCAGGACATAGACATATCCAGAAAATTGTTTCCGGACAGTTTCAGCACAAATATGGTTCCAGGAGGGCATTCCCAGGCTACTTAAGGATGTAAATAGTTTCGAGAAAGCGTTTTTACTTTTTCAGGATGTAGACAGTACCAGAAAAGTGTTTTTAGGATGTAGATGGCCCCAGGACGGCGTTTTCTATGTTCTGGTGGCTCTTCATGTGCGTCTTCAGACAGTGGCTCTGCGTAAAGGCCTTGTCACAGAGGTTGCACTTGTATGGTCTCTCTCCGTTGTGCGTCCTCATGTGGACGGTCAGGTGCTCCTGGCGAGAACACGCCTTTCCACACACGCTGCACATGTACTTCTTGATGCCCAGGTGGCTCCGGATGTGGGTGTTCAGGGTGGTCTTCAGCTTGAAGAAGCGGCCGCACTGCGAGCAGCCGTACGGCGCCTCGCCCGTGTGAACCCGCGAGTGGTTCCTCAGCTCGGCCTTGAACAGGAAGCCCTTCCCGCACACGACGCAGACGAACGGTCTCTCTCCGCTGTGCGTCTTCATGTGCGTCATCAGCGTGGCGTTGGTGATGAAGGTCTTGCAGCAGATGTGGCAGAGGAACGGACGCTCCCTCACCGTGTGCGTCTTCTCGTGGGCCTTCAACGAGCCGGGCAGCTTGAAGCGCTTCCCGCAGACGTTGCAGGGGAACGGTCTCTCCCCGGAGTGGGTCATCTTGTGGCGGGTCAGCGAGCGGAGGTCGTAAAGGACCCGGCCGCAGATGTGGCACTGGTACTTGTCCCGGCTCAGGTGGACCTTCCTGTGAGCTCGGAGCTGCCCCATCAGGCCGAACGTCTTGGAGCAGATGTCGCATTTGTACGGCCGATCAGTCTGGTGGACCCAGCGATGGACGCTCAGGGAGGAGATGCTGCAGAAGGTCTTGCCGCAGGTGTCGCACTTGTAGGGGCGGTTCCCGGTGTGAATGGTGACGTGGTTGTTCAGGCCCGTGACGGTGAAGAAGCTCTTCCCGCAGTACGAGCAGTCGTAGGTTTTCTGGTAGCTTCGGAGGTGTTTGGACAGTTCGTCCGAAGAGGCGAACGTCCCCCCGCAGATCCCGCAGACGCTCGGCGCCTCGTCCACGTGGCTCCAGGCGTGTCGGATCAGGCTGCCCTGGAAGCTGTACGTCAGGTTGCACACCTTGCAGGGCGTTTTGCTTCGCTTCAAGCTGCTCCTGGGACCCAACCTTCCAACTTTTCTCGGCTTCCCGTCTCCGGGATCGGGTTTCCAGTCGTTGGGTTTCCAGTCTTCGTCTCCATCTTCGCCGTCGCGGGGTTCCGTGTCGCTCTCTTCTTCGGCATCCTCCGCAGCGTCCGGGTCTGCTTGCTGTGACTTGGAAGCATCCGGTCTGCAGAGGAGGCAAAGTCCGTTAGTCTGAAGCTTCTCTTCACATTAACGGTCGGACAAGTGCGAACCCACCTGGAGCGCAGCACAGGGTTTCCGTCCTCCATCGCAGAGTCGGAGGACGGTGTACTGTCTACGCTTGGCATGACGTTAAGCTCCTCCCCCTCCTTTTCTTCATCCTCTTGTGTCTAAAAGAGATTTGTTAACAAGTTATTGACCACATTCACATGTATTCAATTCAACTTAATTTGTATACAGCCAATTCATAACATCGTTATCTCAAGGCGCTTTACTGACAATCTGATTGTCATAGATTCATATTTACAGGTCAATTAATAACAAACAGCCGATGTAAGGAAACCGACGGACGGCATCAAATCTAGTGTTTAATTAGAACATGAACTTTAATTCCTCTTTAATTCAGATTTAAAGTTAATTCCTCTTTAAACTTGAGAAAAACTAGCATGTAAACACTTAATTCCTGATTAAATGTTAATTCTGGATGAATGATTTAATCCTAAATCTGATAATTCTTCTCTCATCCTCTATCATGGAAACCTTCATTTTACTTTAAGTTCATCCCACAGTGACGTAGCATGCTAGTGGCTAGCTTCTGCTTCATAACTGGAATCCACATCAAGCCAAAATGCTTCTTATTCTGACGTTTTCTCATGTTGTTGATGGAAAGAAACGAAGCAGGAAGGAGAGTTTTTAACTTAAGGTAAACGTACGTACGGTACGTCACTTCCACCATCCAACCAATCAGAGCCCTGCCCAACCCCTGGATTTAAAGTAGAATTAAGAGAATTTGTTTTCCATGTAAACCTTAATTCTAAATTAATATTTACATGTAAACCCAAAGCAGAAGATTTTAATCATACATATTTAATTTGTTTTAATAATTTAAAAATATCGTGTTACTGTAGCCTTTGTTGAAACATCTGAATAAAAACACTCCAGCATTGACTTAAGACACTTTCAGAAAATGTAGCCGTTTCAGATTGCTGTACTTGTTGGCTTTATTTTAGCTGGACATGAGACAGATCTAATGAAAGCATTGCTATTTAACCGCTGAATAACACACAGCCTTCCAGTTCCTTCTGGGGAACTTTGAAGAAACAAAGGAAGTCACCCTCCTATGGTCTCAGAGAAGAGGCAGGACGAAGACGACGGCGGACTACCTCACTTAAATCTGACAGTTCAGTAGTTTTAGGGCCTTCTTAATTCCACAAAGGGTGTTAGGAAGGGTCAGTCCCCTTCCTTGGACCCCCTAGACCACTAAACCGAGTATTCATGGTTACCAGGACTGTCCACGGCTTCTTCGTCCAGCACCGGACGATCAAAACATCCTGGAACTGGATGTTCCACTTGGTTGTAGATACTGGTCTAATCAGGTCGTCCATGTCAGGCCCAACACCGGCTGGGATGATAAATACTCTGTAAATATCCTGGAACCCACCTTGAGTTTGATGTAGAGGATGGTCTTTGTGATCCCGACGGACTTCAGGCTCCTGTGGATCTCCTCCGGCGTCAGCGTCTCCACCCGGATCCTCTGCAGCGTCCTGGTCCGGTCCGACTTGTAGATGTTAAACTTCTTGTCTTCGCCAGCCAGCTGAGGGAAGATGGACCTCAGCCGGTCCACGAAGTCCGCCTCCTGCAGGGAGCGAGGGCACGTCAGGTGGTGGACCGGCGACTTCTGCAAGACTGAAGACGGGGACTTTAGCAGGTTTTGGTGGGTCAGGATTTACTCTCAGACAACCCAGTGAAGACTTACTGGTTTCTTGGAGCTCGCCGGACGGAGGGTCCTCCAGCATGCAGATCCTCAGGTCATGGTGGGTCGGTTCTTCACCGAGCCGAGGTCTGCCCCGCTTCCTCTTCACAACCCTGCAAAGACAAAAGGTTTGAAGGGTCAATAAAGTCTGCGAGATGAGGTCTGACACCCCCCCCCCCTTTAGTTTCTAATTACCCCGACGTCTCCTCTGTCTGAGCGGTGGACGTCCCTGAGTCCAACCCCGGTTCCCCTGGAGGACGAGGGTCCTTCGCTGTCTGCAAAAGTCCCAAAGTTCAACAAGAAGCACAGAGAAACAGGGTCGGCTCAGACCCAATCCAGACCTCTGACCTTCAGCCGGACGTAGAGTGAGGACCTCCCGCGGGACCTGATGCTCCTGTAGACCTCGTCCGGAGTCAGAGTCTGCACCTCCAGAGGCTGCAGCTTCCTCCCGCGGTTGGTGATGAAGAGGTCGAAGGGCTCTCCGCCAGCCAGCTGGGGGAACAAGGACCTCAGGAGCTCCAGGAAGTCTGACTCCTGCAGACCCGGGCGACACCGCAGGTCCTGAACCGGACTGTTCTTCAGCACTGGAGGGAAGACGGAGACCAGGAAACTCCGTTAGAGAAGAAAAAAAACGTTCAACCAAGTTTGAGATCATTTTTAGTAAGAAAACTTTTTAAAGAAAAAGGCAAAAGAACTACATAAAAGTGGATAAAAGTCGACTTTAACGTTGATCGATCCGATGTCAGACAATCCGACTGATTAGTACCCATCAGTGGCTGTGTTTCAACTGTACAACTATACAACTGTAGAAGAAGAATGAAGACGAGGACAGACACAGTAGAAACGACACAAGCTTTAGAAGTGAGGCTTTTCCTGGTGTTCAGGGTGTGTTGGTGGTTAGAAACAACTTTATAGCAACGCATTACCACCACCAAGAGCGTCTGAAACCGCCGTAGGATTGCGGGGTTAACTATGAACTCAGCACTGCCCCCTGGTGGTGGTTAACCATAGCAACATAAAGACTCATGAAAGCATGAGGATCATAGACATACAATATATCTATGATGAGGATGACAAAAAATTGGGATATATTTTTGCCATATCGCCGACACCTACTGAGCGGTAATTCTAGGAAAATCTTGTCCCGTGAGACCCCTCAGCGGAAGATGGAGATACAAAACATTTAATGTTTTGCAGCATTTCATTGTTTGTTATTGAGGTCTAACTTTTCTGTTTATCTGGAAAAAGATTCACCACTAGATGGCAGCACTTCCTGCACACTGGACCTATAAGCCCAGCAGAACGAGGAAGGTGGTTGGGGTCCATGTTGGCAGGAAAAAAAAATAATTTTATACAAAAAGAAACATCGTATTCGTCCTGAGTATCGTAGCTTTGCACCCAACAGTAAATAAATAAAACGTAAAGGAAGATAGAAGTACTAGAGAATAAACATTATCCTCTCTGAGGTGATCCTGTGATCTTCAGACTGAACATGTGGAACGTACCGATTTGGGAGAGCACCTCCGTCTCACAGTCCTGCAGCAGCCGGACCCGGAAATCTAGCTGCTCTGGTTCGATTCGAGGTCTGCCAGGTCCCCTGGGTGTCCCGGACTCCCTGGACCTACCGGGCCCCCTGGGCCTACCGGGCCCCCTGGGCCTACCAGGGCGCCTGTGAGTCTGGACACTGGGGAAAAACAGCCCAGAAGTAGACAACACTGTGAACTGAAAGTGGCTTCTTCTTACCAGCATTTCTTCCTGTTTCTGGTTGTCTGAGCGCAACAAGAAGTCCTCTGGGACCCGTCAAGTTCCCCATAATAATGATGTCTAACCTGGGATAAATCTGGTAGTCTGGGTCCTTCTGGTCCTCTCGCTTCTTTGTAGAGCTCACGTACGGTTCAACCAGCAGCTGCTCCATCTCTTCATTAGCATCAGCATCCTCATCATTATCATCATCAACATCATCATCGTACCAGACGTAGTCCAGGTTCCCGGAGTCCTTCACGCCTGGAAGCAAAAGTTCATGGAAACACTTAAATAAAAACAGCTCGAGATGTCTACATTTCCATCACCAGGTACAGGAGAAGAGAAAATATAAAATACAGGAATGTCAAAGAAGAAAATAAAACAGAGGAACCAATGGGCTCGTTGGACTTGAATTATCTGCAGCTGACCTGCCTGGAAGCAAGGAATCATGTCCGACTTCAGACCGGACTGGAAAACATGAGCATAAAACAGCTGCAGCCTGTAGACCTTCCTCCCTGGACCACAGAACTTGGTCCGATTGGCTGAACCTCTCCATACATCAGTAAAGTAATCACTGTCACGTGTAATTCCAGATTCTAAAAATATACATTTCATCACACCAAGACCAAGATTCACTGATACAAAGCAAAAGAAGCTTAACTTCTGAAAATGTTCTCTATTTAACTTCAGCAGCATCTGTGAGGAGCTTCTCCTCTCATAAAATCTCACCACAATTCGCTTCATTTTTATTTCAACATGGTTTATGCAGCTTTTAGAATCAGAGAAATAAGCTTTACAACCCTGAGGTACCAGAGGCTGAATCTATTTCAGTGATAGGTTTAAAGTGTCTGACAGAGTCAGTATGCCACACTGCAATTAACCTGATCTTTACTAAACCTGGAGGGGTTCATAATAATAATAATAATAATTATAACAATAATAATAACATCAACAGCAATAATAATAACAACAACAATAACGACGCAGGGTTTGGTAATATTTTTAACATCTGAATGTTACTTCAGATTTCAGCCAAACTGCACAAAAAAACTTAACTTTGAGAAAAGTTACATAAACTCATTCCAACTTTAATTTCGTTTAGTATTTTCTTATAATTTAGAACAACATTTATGAAATAAACTTACTTCTGTGTGGGACCTCCTCCTCCTCCTCGTGCTCCTGGCTGACCACCACCACCTCGTGGCTGTGCAGGTCTGCAACCCCCGCTTTGTTTCCAGTCAGAATAAAATAAAATCGCAATCATTTCTGTTATAACTCATGCATTTACCTTAATGTTTTATAATAAATGCTCCTGACTGTAGATGAGGGTTAAATTCCCTCCAGCACTTACAAACTCTGTTCAGCTGAACGTGAGGCTGCAGGACCTCCAGCTGCCTCCTCTGCCGCGCGAGCTGCCCCCTCAGCCCCGAAGCCTCCTCCTCATAGTCGGCTACGGTCCTCTCCACCACCGCGAGGATCTCCCGCGCGGCGGTGCTCAGCTTCTCCGTGATGATTCCTCTCAGGATGTCGGTCTTTGTCATGTTACCGAGCCCGTCCAGCGGCTCGGAGCCGCCGCTGCTGCTCCACGAAAACATCCTTCAGCTCGTTTTCTCTGTTTGGATGAAAAACTTTTGCACGTTTGCACCGCACGGAACTACTTCCGGTTTTGGTACAACAATGAAATATGTCCGTGTAAAAAAACTAACTAACAAAACGGGTTCAAGATTACCAAGGGTATGGCTGTGCAGTGAGAAGACACTTTCATGGATAGGTATTTACCCAAAAGAAACACTAACGTTTTGCACTTACCAGTAGTGACGGGCGCCCCAGCACGTCAAAAATATCCATATAAACGTCTTTACTATTAAGAACTTGTAGCATGTATAGCTTGTTTGCGTCTGTTTTAATTTGCAGACGTTTATTTGAAGAAATAGCGACAACTATTTGTGGATTGGAGCAATATAGGAGATTCCCAGTCTTCCTGAGGAAGCTGAGATCTTTTAACGTCTGCAGCAAAATGTTGCACATCTTCTAAAAGTCTGTTGTTGAAAGTTCAATCAGCTTTGCAGTGATCTGCTGGGGCAGCAGCATCACAACCAGGGACTTGAAAAGGATCAACAAACTGATCAAGAAAGCTGGTTCTGTTTTGGAGTAACTCTGGAGCTGATCGTCCAAAAGAGAAATCTATATAAATAAAATATTTTTCATTTCATTCATTTTATTTCATATAAAAGTGTTGTCCACGTGTATTATTTTATTTTGTTCCTGTATGATGTTATAACAGGCTGTCCATGTATTATGTCTGTTTTAAGTCCATCTTCCTTCCTGGGGAGCAAAGATAAAATCAGAAATCGGCCATAATCTAAAATGCTTACATGGAAATGTACAGGTACTACTCGGAAAATGAGAATATGCTGGAAAACTTGTTTTATTCAGGCAATTCAACATAAAAGGTGAAACCAATGTATTATATGTAGGCCTACTAAAAACAGGTGCAAGAATTTACTGTCAGAGGCCTGACATTTTTGTATTTAAAATTCATATTTTATTGATTTCAAGCCATATTCTAATTTCCTGAGTTTTTTCATTTCAAATTTTCTGAAGCTGCGAATCCTGAAAAGCAAAGTCTAAACAGATACGTAAAAGCTTAAACATGTTGATTTTCATACTATTTGTCTATATACATTTAATCTCTGAATTTAGGTTACAGAAATGCAGCACTTTTTCAGGATATTCTAATTTTCCGACTTATACCTGTACATTGACATGCCAGGTTTATTTTACTGAGAAGAGGAGGGTAGCCTTTTGATTCCAGTCACCATGGCAACATGATGCTTCCAGGGCAGCCTCAGTAGTAAGAGGCAGAATTTCTAACTTTTTTTTACCAGTGTGGGACATCATAGCATGGTTGACTTAGTACAGCAATGCAGGAAAAGTCTGCATTAGTTCTGTTTTTGAAAATTTTATCTGATTAACAGCAGAAAAACCCAACGACACAGAGGTGTGAATTCTGACTAGCTGCACCAGAAGGAAGGTGTTAATGAGTTTCAAAAACAGTTAGAGAAGCTGAATTACTGATGCTTTATTTTATAGCAACTTCATTGCTTTTTTGTTTATCAGGACATCATGGTTCTGACTCATTAATCACTGAAACATAAACTGCATCAGAACATCTTCATGTCAGCGGATGAAGAGCCTCTGCACACTGACATGCAGAGAAACATTCAGCTGGCAGCTTTTCATCAGAAACAGGAAGCTGGACGAGATCAGAGCTGCTAGAGTCCATTAAAAGAACAA
>JBAMHT010000003.1:29409170-29422729 GCA_037177075.1 Craterocephalus fluviatilis | reverse complement strand
AATTACCCCTTTTACCACATACTATACCACGTAGAAAACCATTTTTCTTAGAAAGATTAAAATAATATCAGGTATTGGGTACTGGGGTACTGGGTGGACTGGTGGGGTACTGGGTGGACTGGTGGGGTACTGGGTGGGGTACTGGGTGGACTGGTGGGGTACTGGGTGAACTGGTGAACAGTCTGAACGGAGTTTTGTGGCGTTCTGGTGTTTGTTGGATGAAGCTGAGGTGCTTCCAGGAGGCGGAAGCGAGTCGTGTTCGGCAGCTTGGTTGTAAACCTGTAGAGAGGTTTTCATGTTTGGCTCCGACCAGCAGCGAAAACTCGGATTACTCATCTTTCCTGGGCGTAAATATCTGCAGCCGTCCCGGTGAAGGATGCAAGACGAGGACACGCCGGTCTCTGTGATGGATCACGCTCAGGGAGCCGGTTTTATCACAGCAGGATGTAAATCAGGGCGGTTCTGCTCCGAAGCGTGTTTGATGTGAAGTTCCTGCACAGCTTCAGCTCAGAGGGGTCGTAAAGATGAGCAACATTTTCTCTGCAGGATGCAAGAGGTCCAACGTCTGCACAGCAATATTTACTGTTGCTTTTTAAAACGTTATTTATCCAGAGGTGATTTTCCATTTTACCTCAGCCCGGAGAGGCTGGAGGGAGGATTCAGAGTGCAGCATCACTCATCTCTGCTGCTTCTTTCTTTTACTCAGTCATGTGAGTCGTGATAAAAACAGGCCTCAGAAATGAAGAACCAATCTGAGAAGTCCAGCAGCGACACATTTCTGAGCCTGTCTATGCAGGAACAATCCGATCCGACCAGGTGGAGCTTTAGGACGAGTAAAAAATAAACTAACACAAGCTGTGCCAGCTCTGGCATTTGTTCAAGACATTTACTCACAACCCTAAAAGAAAAAGAGTCAATTGCTCACCATTTTTCTATGTATATTTTAAGTGAAAAAATGTTAGTTTAAAATATGTTCCCATATCGATTATAGTCAATAATTCTGAAAATAAGATGCTTTCAGAACCCAATGCAGCAGAAAAATACACTGCTGAGGCTCTTTTCTATCTCTTTTCTAGATGCTGGTTCATCAGGTGACGTCGGGTAAACTGATCAACATTTTGGTAAATCAGTCTGAAACTAGGAAACAAAAAAAAGAAGATTGTGAGACTGAATTGTGTTTTGTGGAGGATTAATCCTGACCCACTTCCCACAATGCTGCCTGGTTGTCCGACACGCTTCTACAGAAAGAGACTCGTTAATCTCCAGAACACTCAGGTTCACCATCAGGACCATTTTTGCTTGGACCCCTCCAAAAAACATTTACATCAGGCCCATCTTCAGCTACCTTCCAAGCCTTGAATAAAGACATCCAATTTTAAATAGTTTAAACTCTACTCAGTATTTAAAACTTATGGTAAGTCATGTTCTACACATAATAAATCCTCCTGAAATATCTGGTGGTTTTACTGGAGCACTGAGAGATCTGCTCAGATAAAACGAGGTGATGATGAGTGAAGTTATGGGCAGATTACCAGAGATATAAACTTATCTTCTGTCCAGTAGGATTGTGAAAACAAACAATGTGTAAATGTGGTTTTGAGGAAGTAAAGATGGTAAATTTGTGAGATTTAATTTAATGATGAAATAAAAATAATAATTCTTTTGTGCATTTAAAAAAAATCTCTTTTTTTTACAGTTTTGTGAGCATTTGTCTCTTTTTCCAATAAGGTTGTGAGCAGTTGTCTGTGCACCGGTCGGGATAGGCTACATCTGGAAGCTAATAAGCTAACAACCTAGCAAAATACAACAAGATGTCATAAATCCAAAAATCTTCCTTCTGTCATGGCTGTCATCATTTTTAGAAATCTGCATTATGATGCCAGCTGGGAAATGATGCTTGCTGTGGTTTATTATGTCGAAAATTAGAATAAATTCACTATGAAGATGCTCAAAGATTAGCTTAGCGCTGGCTAAACTAGCGCTTCATGAGCCACGATCCTGCTCACTTAAACAGGAGATTAGCAAGGATTCTAGCTGGTTTTACCGTAGCCACAGCACGATACCAGTCTGATACCAGTCCAGAACCAGGTTACTAACAAACTAGAACCAGTCTTGGAACAGTCTAGAAACAATTTAGGATCAGGCTAGAACCAGTTTAGAACCAGTCTAGAACCTTTCTGGGTTTGGGATTAGTAAGGAACCAGTCTATGACCAGTCTAGAACAAATCCGGAACCAGTGTGGGACCAGACTAGAACCTTCTAGGAACCCAGTCTAGGAGTAGTCTAAAACTACACTGGGACCAGTCTAGGACCACATTGGGACCAGTCTAGAACCAATCTAAGACCAGTCTAAGAACAGTCTAGAACAAATCTGGGTCTAGGACAAGTCTGGACCAGTTCAGAACCAGTCTAGCATCAGTCTAGAATACCAATGGGACCAGTCTAGTACCAGTCTGGAACCAGCCTAGGACCAGTCTAGAACCAGTCTGGAACCAGTCTAGGAGCAGTCTAGAACCACATTGGGACCAGTCTAGAACCAGTCTATGAACAGTCTAGAACAAATCTGGGACTAGGGCAAGTCTGGACCAGTTCAGAACCAGTCTAGCATCAGTCTAGAATCCCATTGGGATCAGTCTAGGACCAGTCTAGAACCACTTTAGAATCAGTCTAGGACTACACTGCGACCAGTCTAGAACCAGTGTAAGACCAGTCTAGATCCAGTCTATGAACAGTCTAGGATCAGTCTAGAATCCCATTGGGACCAGTCTAGAACCAGTCTGGAACCAGCCTAGGACCAGTCTAGAACCAGTCTGGGTTTGGGACCAGTAAGGAACCAGTCTATGACCAGTCTAGAAGCACTCTAGAACCAGTCTAGGACTACACTGGGACCAGTCTAAAACGAGTCTAGAACCAGTCTGGAACCACACTGGGACCAGTCTAGGACCAGACTAGAACCAGTCTAGGTCCAGTCTTGGTCTAGGACCAGCCTAGATCCACACTGGGACCAGTCTGGTTTAGTGGAGAAAGGCAGAAGCGAGAGTCGGATGTTTCTGACTCTGATCAGCTGGACTCAGACCCAGATCCTGCCCAACCTGGATCCGGTCCAGCAGCAGACCAGAACCCAGACCAGAACCCACCTGTCCACGGCGATGGCCAGCAGGGCGTTGGTGGAGACGTAGAGCGAGACGGTGCGCAGGTAGTTGGTGGAGGCGCAGAGCAGCAGGCCGTGGTCCCAGGACAGCTTCTTCACCACGTAGTAGTCCAGCAGGAAGGGGCAGCAGACGGCCGCCACCAGCACGTCGGACACGGCCAGGTTGGCGATCAGCAGGTTGGTCAGGTTCCGGAGCTGCCTGAAGCGGGCCAGGCTGGCGATGAACAGGCAGTTCCCCACCCCGCACACCAGCATGATGCCCACCAGCACCACCGCGATCACGATGGTGGCCACGAAGAAGGCCCGACCCTGCGTGGTGTCCGGGATGTCGTCCGGAGGGACCTGGTAGTCCGGGACGTCGCTGGCCAGGAGGCGGTCCGTCAGAACCAGGCTGCCGTTGGTCCGGTGGTCCATGCTGGGTCAGGTCTGCATGTCTGGAGGGTCGGGCTGCAGGTGGAAGGAGACCCGGGTCAGGTTACTTCACGATCAGAGGAACCGAAGTAAAAACGTTCCTCGATTTCCAACGATTGTGTGACGATGATTAGTCAATGCTGAGAGTGATTTGTGTGCAGTTTTAGAGGAGAACCGGGTCTTTTGGACCCAGATCCTCCACAGTTTCTGCAGGTACATACTAAGGCCCAGTTTCAGGTAACGATGAATGATCGTACGAATCTGACTCTGCCGTTAAAATGGAACATGAATAAAAGTGACGGAGGTTTATCTCCCGATCTACGTTCCTGTAAACATCATGTCCGCCTCACTGAGACGATTCATTCTCCGGTCCCTCTCATAACTCTGCCGGCTGTCATCGTTTCAATGAGTCTGCGGACGGCGTTGCTAGGTGACCGTCTTTATGTGGACAACGTGTTAGATTTGTCCGCTCGCTGAGGAATGTCTCATCCTGACTCCGAAGAGAGTTTCCATCGGGCTGTGTGACGTTCAGGAGACGGTAGGAGCCCCGATCAGAGGAAGATGCGTTAGGACAGGTGTACTGTACCCATTCACTGCACCGATTCACTGCAACTGGTGCACCGTGTTCACCATACCAATTTAACCTGAGGACAGTGGTGGCACCACATCGGTTCACCATACCGATTCACAGTACCGATTCATCGTACTGATTCAGCCTGTGGTGAAAGTTTGTGCTGTACCTATTTAACTGTGGAGACATTGCATCGTACCGATTCAACCCATACCGGTTCAACCTGTCTGGTTCAACCAGTACCAGTTTAACCTGTACCAGTTTAACCCATACCGGTTCAACCCATACCGGTTCAACCTGTACCGGTTCAACCTGTACCGGTTCAACCTGTCTGGTTCAACCAGTACCAGTTTAACCTGTACCAGTTTAACCCATACCGGTTCAACCTGTACCGATTCAACCCATACCGGTTCAACCTGTACCGGTTCACCCTGTCTGGTTCAACCAGTACCAGTTTAACCTGTACCGATTCAACCCATACCGGTTCAACCTGTACCGATTCAACCCATACCGGTTCAACCTGTACCGATTCAACTCATACCGGTTCAACTGCAGGAGGAAAGTCACGCCGTACCAGTTTAAAGTGTATCCACATCCCATTGAACCGGTTGAAGCCAGATTATTCCTCCTTTTTAACATCGTCTTGTCGTAGCCGATCGGCTCCATCCTTACCTCATCCCGTTCAGTCCTTAGTTGTTACCAGAAGATTCCACCAGGGGGCGCATTACAGGACTCAGGCCACATACAGCCACAATTATTAACCCTTTCATGCATGAACTAGAAAAGAAAGTTTTACATGTCCGTCAGTCAGAATATTAATGAGCATCTTGATTTATTTCTTTAATTTCAGCTGCAGATTTTTCCTAAATGAGCCATTAGAGGTGATTTAATGTCAGGGCGGTCCCATCTGTGTTTAATGTTTTCTTTCCTCAGATTCTCCCGCGTTATTCATGTGAAGACCACTATTCCTCCCTCACGGTCCCTGTGTGCGGCACTACTTTAGCTCAGCCTGGGGTCCACCGGCGGAGGAATCAGAGAGAAGTTCGGCGAGTTTATTTAATTCAGATTTTATTTTATTTTTTCTGTCCAGCTGGATGTGAAGCGGTTCTGCTGGTTTTGGCTCCTCCAGCTGAATATTGTTTTACGTTTGAAAAACTTATTTACGATTATTCCAAGTTTCTCTCATGTTGTGAAATTTTCCAAACAAACCCAAATAAAAGCTCATTTCTGAAGCAAAAACAGCTGTTCATGTCATGCACGCGCTGCGCGGACGGAATCTCGAGTTTGTTGAGCTGAAAAACAGAATTTTCCCACGTGAGACCTGACAGCTTGCAAACAAATAAACACATAAACAAAGTCTGACTCGGAGTCTCGGAGGAAGAAGGAAAAGATGAAAACAGGGATTCATCACTGACCTGAAGCTGCTGATCCTCCGCGCGCGCTGCTCCTCTGGCGGACGGAGAGGGGCGCGAGCACAGGCGCGCTCCCGAAGGAAACATGCGCTACAGTTTGGAAAGCAGACTGTGACGAAAAGCATCATCATGTGGAGGAGCGGAGTGAAGCACTGGTGGTGGGGGGTTATGGGGGCTTTTTTCATGCTGAGGGATGAGAAGCTGCCCAGATAGCAGACATGTGGGCCAGATCCGGATCCTGGCAGGGCTGCTGGTCCACATGTGGGCCACACATGAGCTTCAGGTACTCACACATCAGATGTATCATGAGTTGGATAAAACTGGAGAAGTGGGAGGATGCAGGTGGTGATGAACATCTGGATGCTGGAACAACAGCTGCTGAGTCCCAGTCAGTATGGAGGATGAAGAGGAGGTTGGAGGTCAGAATCAGAAAACGTGTTTTCTCACATCTGTGATGCCTTCCTCTGCTTCAGTGTGCAGTGAGGAAGATGAAGAGGAGGAAGATGAAAGCTTCCGTTTTATAGGAACATCATATATACTCTTTAATGTTGCAAACATTGATTTTTATCACGTCTGGACGTTTACCGGCTAATCTCCACATCGTGTTGGTCTACGTTATTTTCAATCAATGCACAAGAAATGTCCCAGACAAGTCAAAACAATACACACACACATATATATATATAAATATACATTGTGTATATGTGTGTATATATATTTCTAAAATGTGTGCATGATAAAAGTGATGAAAATACAGCCATGTCTGAATTGTGGTTCGACAGAAATGTGTTTTAAAAGCAGAGAAATGAATCTGGGCTCCGTCCCTCATCAGCTGATGTGTAGCTGAACAATCCTTTGTTTTCTGGAACTCTCCCTCAGACTCTACACCTGTCCACAGGTATTCTGCTCAGCAGATACCTGCTTATTTTTCCTACTCAGAAAAGTGAAAAACAAAGTCGTATTTAACTAAATTACAAGTAAGTGAATTTATATTAATAATAACTTGTTCAGTTTCCTGTTTTCTCTGACAGAACATTCTGCAGTCCGCTGGGTTCAGAACCTGAAACCGGACTACGGGGAGTCGCAGCCTGCAGACCAGCAGCAACATTTCCAGACGATTTCCATCCTCTCCACCGTTGCCATGGAGACAGCCTCCCCATGCGGGCGTGTGGCTGCAGAAGCTGCAGGTAATTATCTTCGTGTCTGATTGCGCCTGATTGAGTCATCGGCGTCCACATAGCGCCGGGGTCTCCGTGTTTACGGGACGATGGCGACAGGGAGAAATGCTCACGAGTCTGTAAAACGTCTTTATTACTTATCTTACAAAAAGAAAAAAAAAAGAAACATCGTCTGAGTTTTCCTCCTCGATTCAAACCCCCCCCCCCCACCCCCAGAGTCTGTGATCGGCCTGCCGGGACTACTTCTTGGCGTAGGTGATCTTCATGGCGCAGGTGGCGGTGATGCGGAAGCCCTGCAGCGCGTCTTTGGCCACGCCGGCCTGGGTGTCGCTCTCGAACTCCACGAAGGCGATGTCGTGCTTCCCCGGGACGAGCCGCACCTCTTTGAACCCGGGAAACCTGCAGACAGGACAGAAACCTGGTCACGGAGGCAGCCAATCACACGGCCCGGTCACACAAACACACACGGATCTAAGGTCCCGTCTGCGGACAGGAAGTCAGCAAACGTGTGGGAGGCAGATATCAGTGAAGTTTGAAATAAAATATAAAAATATCTGCAATGTTTGCTCGTTTAATCGGACACAGATTCCCCGAGTCCACTTTAAAAGCAACAGCTGAAATGCTTAATGCCAAAATAATAATTTAAAAAAAGTAGCAAGTAAAAAAGATTTGATCTCGACTGGACATGAGTCCTTTTTAATTCAAATTAAAAATAAATGCTGCTTTAAAATGATGAAAAACGCGAGAGATGAACCATCTAAAGCCCACTTTGGAGTGAAAGCGACTGTGTCCCGGTAAAAGTGAAGTAATTCGCCAGAAAATGCTTCTTCTGTGTTTTTTTATGTTGGTTTACTTCCAGGTCCAAAGCAGGATTAAAGAAACCGATTTTCCATGGAAAGATTTTAATTCTGAATAAAAAACACCCCCTAACCGCAGACTATTAAAAATGTATAAATTAAGTGTAAAACAAACTCAGAAAATCTCAAAGGAGAAGTTTGCAGGAACTTTTCTACGACGCTGCCAGACGTCCTCGTTACGCTCTGATCGCAGCTCCAACACAGAAACATAGAAGCACCGATAAACGATAAATAAATGGTGCGTTCCAGTTGTCCTCTGAGCTCGTTTTTCCGAGATAATTTGGCCGGAAGTGACGTTGTGAACTTGTTTTTTGCAGAGGACCCCGAGATCCCAAATTTCAAGATGTCTGTGCCCAGTTTGCATCCCTCGTTTGCTTTTTCCGCTTCACATTTTCGGTTTCCTTTACTTTTTAAATGTAAAAAGCGCCGTATAGCAGCAGTAGTACTATGAGCTGCTGATTATAACATTTTTGAAAATGTGAAGTGTTGCATAAATATCGTAGTTTATCAGGTTTCCCTTGCAAAATAGACAGGTTAATTAAATTATTTTACATTTATTTTATGATTTTCGGCTGTAAGTGCGGTATAATCGTACAAACACACATTCACTGTCTTCCACAGGACGGGAAACGCCGTTACTGAAAGCATTATTTAAAAGTAGCTCTTTGTACTCTGAAAAAGCGACAACACACGCAGCTTTGCTGGAGGATCCATTACCTCATAATGACGTCACCAACCCACTTCGCCCCCTCCCTCTTCGTGGAGGAGTCGTCCACCATGTCTGGTTGGTTCTCCATCGTAAATGAGTCCATTCTGTACGTTTTATCTAAAACATTTTCCGGTTCCACTGAAAATGTGCTTAAAAATAAAAAGTTGCTTATATTTTAGCTGAAAATGGTTCCAAAGTGACGATATTATCGCGGTAACATCTGGGGCGATTAAGTCCAAAGTAAATCTCTAATCCTGACTTTATGGATGAAATCTACCGAATCGGTTTTCAGGAACCAGCTTCCTGCCTGGACGGATCCGCTCCGGGCTGACGGGTCTGCGAGCGCGAACATCGGAGGACTGTAGCGGCGCGATGCGATCTGATGCGTCCGACTGAATCCGAGTTAGGAGGAGAGGAGGCGGACTCACTGGTTGAAGAGCATGGACAGCATCATCTCGTTGGTCTCCTCCGGCAGGTTGTTAAGGAACAGGATGTAGTTCGGAGGATTGTCTGGAACCTGCGAACGGATCAGAAACACGTCGTTACTCTGAGCTCGCTGGCGAGTCCGAGCCCGGCAGAACCGGTCCAAACTGGACCGATGCAGTCCCACCGTGAAGCCATGTGTGTTCTTACCTGGACGGCAGGTGTGTGAACAGGAACAGCCGATACCTGCAGACAGGAAACGCAGCGATAACACAGCAAACATGGAGAGAAAAACCACATCAGACCGGCTTGGTGTGGGACCAATCAGAGTGCAGCAGCAGGAGGCGACGAGGACGTCATCACCATAAATACAGCTTTATGTCGGGACAACATTTATGACATGAAAACATAACATAATAAAATAAAATAAAAGTTTTTATGGAGCCGCTGTCCATCCTGATGGTTTACCAGGACGTAAACGTCTGGGACCGGTCCGACTCCCCTGGTTTATGGCATCAGACAACCAATCAGCCGGCAGATCATCGGCCACCAGAGGGCAGCAACGCACCTACACCCACAGAGGAGTCTGATGCTTCTCACCCAGAAATATTAAAAGCAATCAGGTTCTGTAAAAAACTGTTTCTGATCCTATCTGCAGGACCCCTTAACTTCATTTGCTTTTAATTTTTTAAATAATTTTGTGTTTAAATTATTTTATTGTAATTCTTCTTGCATTCATATTTTAATGTTTTATGTAAAGCACTTTGAATTGTCTTGAACCTGAAAATGTGCTATACCAATAAAGTTGCCTCGCCTAACTAGACTACAGGACCTCCACACGGTCTCTGCAGGTTTCAGCCAAATTTAAGACTTATTTAAGACAATAACGAATACAATTTAAGACCTGTTTCACATCAATAGGGGCACGAAAGTACAAAGACCTGGAGGAAACTTGGAGGCCTCGAATTCCTCTCAAAAGTACATGAATTTATCCCCAACTTTTTCACACTGGAACACAAAACGTTTAACCGAACTAAAACCACCAGAAACTTCTCTGTTGTGAACCAAAACTTGTTTGGAAGTCAGAACAATAAAAACTATAAACTATATTTTGTTGGTTATATTCAGGCTTTCGTCGGACATCTCAACCATGTCCTGAACTGTTCGTCCTGAAGCCACAAATCGCTACCCATGCATGCAAAGTACGGTTATTAAAAGGCTTTTAAGTTTTTTCCACTGCTAATTACAAACACAGCTGCACGCGCACACCGATGGCTGGTGGTGTTCGATAAACTCTGACCGGGCAGCACAGGAAGCCTACTTATAGTTCATCTGCGGTTACGTTAGCACAACAAATGACAAATAACGATATACAAATACAAATAACAAATCCGAAATACTTCACAGCCAGGCTGAAGCTGATGCATGTTTTAAATAAAAGTAATGTCAATAGATTTAAGACCTTTTTAAAAACGTATTTAAGACCTTTTGTGAGATTTTAGGAAAATTGTAGACATTTTGGGGTCTTAAATTAAAATTATTGCATTTAAGACTTTTATACTTTTTAAGACCCCGCTGGTATCCGGCTACAGGACCCCTACCAGGGACCCTCTATCTGGCAGGAGGACCAGACCCTCTGCAGGAATCAGACCCTCGGGGAGGAACTCACCGGTGCGGGTTTCTTGGCGCCGTTGGCCGCCGGCTCCTGAGGCTTCTTCTTCTTGTCCTTCTTCTTCTCCTTGTCCCCGTAGGTGCCCTTCATCTTGCTGATGACCTCCGAGTCGGTCTTGGCGTACTGGATCCTCTGAAAGACAGCGGCAGAGTGGTGAGACGCAGCCGGAGGCGAGCAGGAGGAGCGGCGGTGCCGGGACTACCATGGGCTTGTTGTAGAAGGGGAACCCCTGCAGCTGCCGCAGCGCGTTGGTGGCGGCCGCCAGCTCTTTGAAGATGACGAAGGCCTGCCCCCTCATCTTCGGCGTCTTCATGGCCACGATGTCCAGCACCTGGCCGAACTGGGAGAAAAGCGCGTAGAGCGAGCGCTTCAGCTCTGCAGGATGACCAGGAGACCAGGACGGAGTCACAGAGGGGACAAAAACCCAAATTAATCAATCAATAGATAAATAAATCACTCAGCAAGCGTGGAGACGGATAATCATTTATCTAATCTAATAATCTGGGAACGCTACACAGTCTGACAGCAGTGATCTAGTTAAGTCCCACTTATATAAAAAATATAATACAACACAAACAACAGATGTGAGATGAAAGCAACATTTTCCTGATCTGAATCAAACCATTCTCAGATCTCGTGTCTAACACTGATTGATGATCAGGACTCACCTTCTTTCTTGACTTTATCGTTGATGTTGTTGATATAAATTGTGTGGTTTGGTCGGATATCCATGGCGGAGTCTGAGGAAACAAAAACAGCACCTGGTTAAGCATAAAATACTCAGTATAACTAAAGTTACTGATGAGTTAACAGATCTATGGGTTTACCCTTATTTTAACTAAAATAATGTTTTCTGTCTGATCTTTGCTGGTTTTCACACATAAAACTACAGAAATGCAAATGATGCATCTTTGTAACAAAAATGCAGTTTAACCATGTGAGTCGCATCAGTTTGTCACCTTTCAGCTCAGTTCAGGGATAAATATTCTTCTACCAAAAACTCCTACAGATTAATCATTCTCACTCTTTTTCATTACCCCTCACATCACTTTATGGATAGAAAAAAACCCCATAAAAACAGTCTGATACTTGTCTTCTGCCCCGGTGGACACATTTCACTAAATTTATTTTGACATATCGTAGTTTTAATAAACGGAAAATATCCGTTGATAATCTGAACAGTAGACATTTCTTAAATTTTAGGTTCAGATAAAAACTAGAAATAAAAAAAGAAATGTAAATGTGACCCAAGATTTTAAAGAGTTAAATGCAAATGTTTTAATAAAATGCAAGCAAATAATATATTTTAATGTTTTTCTTTAAATTTGGAGCAATTCTTTTTAAATGGTAATATTTATTAATAGAACAATGATTAATTATGAGCTTTAAATAAAATCCCCAAACACCTTACATACATCACATGGAAAATAACTAATTCTGTTATTCAAAAGGTTATAATAATTTCAGTAATTGTACATGCTTATTAATATCAATCAGGACTGTAACAGACTGGTTGGATTGATCTAAAAAGTGAGGTGAAAAACACATGAATCTGTTATGTTTTATAGCAGTTTAAAGGACTTTTTGTCCATTATTCCTTTACAGGTAAACAAACGTAAAGGAAACGTTCAGCTGGAGAAACGTTTTCATGCCACATGGACGTGAACACGAGTCTCACTCGTGAGATAAAATAACCCGGGTTAGACTGAGAAAGCCAGTTAAAGCACAGTATTACAGTTATCTTCGTTCCCAGGCTGAATAATTTAAGTTATTGTTGTGTTTCTGGACTTGATGCTAGCGAGGTTAGCTTCGCGTTCAGCAGCCACTCATTCACAAAGTTAGCTCAGCGGCTAACAGCACCAAGCTAAAGCTTTACAGAGAATTTCCTGGACTTCCGCGACGGTTTAAACGTCCAACCAGCTTTAGTCCAGGTCATCGGAAAAACAACAGATAGGAAGCAGGGTTTAAAACGAAGATAAAGGGGTAAAAACTGACCTTTTCTGTTCTCACACCGCTCATGTGAACAACCGGAAACACACTAGTGGCGCCGGCTGCTTCTTTATGAACATCTGCTCTCTATCGGCCCCAGCAGGCCTGGAGGCGAACTGCAACCATAAATACTGCAGTACAACCATACAGGCCGTAAAATAAGTATAACTTCTAACTGTGACTTTTGTCAGTGAAAACATTTCTTTCTTTTTTGTATCTTTTATAGGTTTAGGAAAATAGTCTTTTAAAAATAAGAACTCCATTTTTACGTCTTCATCATTTTTACGTCACCTAAACTCTTTCGATATGGAGGACAAGGAGAGTCTTTGACTAACCAATACAGAATTCTCATGATGAGTAATTTAATTGTGAAATAAAATTATAGATTACTAAATATAATTTCAAATTCAACAGTTAGTTCATATAAAAGGTGTTTTGTAATTACACAAACACAAAATATTAAAGAGAAATTACACTCCACATCCGTTAATTTATTATTATAATGAGATTTCTAAAAGCAGAATTAAAAGACACAATCATGAAGTCAGTTCTAAAGCCCATTTCCATTCCTCCAAGCATTTTCAAATATTTTTTGCAACTGCATTCTTTAACTAGTTCCCTTCCATCTAACATTTGTGACACACTTCTGGGCCTTGAGCAGTAAAATAAAAAAAAAGTTAAACCAATCACATTCTTTGTTTGTTTGTTTGTTTGTTTAGATTATATTTTAGATTTTTAAACCAATCACAGCTTGCCTATTGGCTGGACAGTGCCTTTCTTGATAATTTGCTAATTTGATGAAGTACAGAGATAGAGAACAGACTGAACTTCAAGATAAAAATCATCTTCTGAATGCTGGACGCTTCAGAGTTTCTCCTCATCTGAGAGCATTTACTTGAAAACAATTTCAAATCACAGGATTTAATCATGAATTAATGAATACAAACACTTTAAAATGATTTTTTAAAATTAACCGTTGAACTTGAAGTACTATTTATGTATTTTTATGTCTCAATTAGTTACTCATCATCAAAATGTGTTTCCAGTGACTCTCCTGGTGCTCCATATCGCGAACAGTCGCAATCTGTAGGGTGACACTAATTTCTTTTTCTATTAAAGCAAAACAGATTATCCACTCTGGTTGAGGAAGTATAAAAGCACAATCTCCTGACCAATCAGCTGCTTT
>JBAMHT010000003.1:29390084-29403055 GCA_037177075.1 Craterocephalus fluviatilis | reverse complement strand
AAAATTAATAAAACACGATTTAAGGATATAATATATTTTTTAATGACTTAATGAATAGTGTAGTTTTGATCTGGACCGACGACAGGGGCCGATATATTCACGGCATCTGGGGTTGCTGTGGCAACGGCTGGTAGTCTCGTGATCATCGGCGGGGGGAAAGTAGTGAGCTTCGAGTCCGAATCGCCGTCAGAATGAGTTCCTACATAGTGCGCTATGTAGTGCAGCCCAATGTAGTGATTGAGGGGTTATGGCATAGGGCGCACGTTCGGACACAGCCGTTGTGCTCCACATCAGAGGCGTCCCACAGGGATCTGTTCTGGTTCCACTGCTTCTCCTTTAACATGCAGATGTTCCTGATGCTGGGATGCATCAGAGGAACAGACCATGGTGTTTCTGAGAAAATGATGCTGGATGAGAAAAGGCCTGGGGGATCTGCTGGTATTGGTAGGAATAAATTCCTTTATGCTGCTACATCTACTGATACATTCATGTTACATCATTTAGCCTCATAGTCTGACAGCTGAGGCTGTCCTGGAGACATCATGTCTGGATTCAGGGTGGAATCTGTAGGAGAGGGGGAGGAGGAAATGAAAAAATACCAAAATATTAAAGAAAAACACGATGCTGCTCCCAGGATGATGGAGGAATAAAAGAAGTAAAGCTCTGAAATGTTTTTGGGTTCTCTGACCGATTGATTCTCTCGTGTTCCTGTCCTGGTTTCAGGGCGATGCAGGTCTGATCCCGAGGATCTGTGAGGGTTTGTTCAGTCGCATCTCTGAGGCCATGCGACGGGACGAGGCTTCGTTTCGGACAGAAGTAAGGTGAGTTTCACTTTCTAGTACCGGGTCGTCCTCCTCATCTCCTGTTCCTCCATCCATGTCCATTGTTTTTCTTCAGTGAAATTTCTTCAAGCTCCACTGAAAATGTTTTTTTAGAAATTGAAGTATGACATTTTTACCTGCGTTAATATGGCATTTTTATTTTATTAGCTGAAAACAAGCAGTATCCACAGGCTTAGAAATGTGAAGCTTATGTAGAAGAGCCAAAAATTGCAGTTCCCCCCTCCTCCACTAGGGGCTGGCTGAGCCAATCCCCATAGACTCCCGTCACCCATTTTTGGGTTTTCTGGCAGTCATGAGACTGGTGACAGATGGTGGGAACCTCCCACTGAGCTTCTTTCAGCTCATCGGAAACCTTCGGCTCACCTGGTTTTAAGGTTCCTCCGTTTATCTGTCTGTGGATGAAAATGGTCTCAAAATGACAACATTATTGCAATTTTATGATTTTATCAATTAATCGCAAAGCAAAACTTGCTCTCCTGACTAGGCCTGTATTTTAAAAATCGATTAATTGGTTTAAATCAATTTAAGAATAAAAAATCCATAATTGATTCATAAGGCACAAGATTGTTTTTTTTTTCTTTTTGTTGTTTTTTTGTTTTGTTAAGCTTAATTTTTATTTGGACATTCTTTTTTTATTGTAGTGTTTCTGTGTTTCAGGAAATTAGGATTGATATCCAGCCATAATCGTGACAGGTGTAGTAAACAGGAAGTAGAACAGGTGGATGTACGGACACGTTGATACTCATGCTTATTGGTTTATTTATTCCATTTCATTAAATTATCTCCAGTGGGAGCAGACTGCCCCCTGGTGGTGACACCTGCAAACTTGTCCTAAGGTGTTATGACCATATATGGAGAAAATAAAGTTTCCATCACATCTGAGGTTTGTGCGTCCTTCAGATCCGGTTTGATCTGGTTTAACGAGTCTGATCTGTGCCTTCAGCTACCTGGAGATCTACAACGAGAGGGTGAGAGACCTGCTGAGGAGGAAGTCCACGCAGACCTACAACCTGAGGGTTCGGGAGCACCCGAAGGACGGGCCCTACGTGGAGGGTAAAGCCCGGCGGGCGGAGGCGGAGGACGGTTTTATCCGCGGGTTTCTGTGCGCTGATGCTGCGTCCTCTGATCCCAGATCTGTCCAAACACCTGGTGCAGAACTACAGCGACGTGGAGGAGCTGATGGAGGCGGGGAACATCAACCGCACCACCGCCAGCACCGGCATGAACGACGTCAGCAGCCGCTCGCACGCCATCTTCACCATCAACTTCACCCAGGTCAGAGACGGACCCGAGTCCTGGACAACGGTTTCCAGTCAACTTCCCGATGACTCTGTGCTGAAATGAAACGTCTTTTCCTTCAGGCCAAGTTTGACGCAGAGATGCCGAGCGAGACGCTCAGTAAGATCCACCTGGTGGACCTGGCCGGCAGCGAGCGCGCCGACGCCACCGGGGCCACCGGCGTCCGGCTTAAGGAAGGAGGCAACATCAACAAGTCTCTGGTCACGCTGGGAAACGTCATCTCTGCTCTGGGTGAGTCGGAACGGCCGGTTAATCGCCCTGTTATCAGCCCGTTGTCAGCTGGTAATCAGTTGGAAATTGATTGGTATTTGATTGGTTTTTGGCCTGTAATTGTCATATAGTTGGCCGGTTATTGTCTGGTTATTTGGACTGGCTGGTCCAAATCAGATTTCTGACATTTTGGTGTATGTAGAGTGAACTCTAGGCGTGAGAGACATTTGTCTAAATTAGTTCAGCTAGATTGTAGAAGGATTTTGGTGATTTGCTGATATTTCCTAAAATGTAACTCGCGATTGTACAAAAACCTTAAAACATCAGACGATTTCCTTTCCTTTGGTCAAAGTTTCATCTTTCATGACCCGTTTAAACTTTGAACAACGTCTCCAGGTGAAAGCATGGCTGAGATTTAGGTTCCCAAAGTGGCCTGGGTTTTGGGATTATGTCGGGCAATTCCCATTCATTTCCAATGGGATGAGAAGTTGTAGAGTTTCGCGAATAACTTCCACGTAGTATTTCCAAATTACGAACGCAGCCATAGCACACCATTCCCTGATCGAAATACAAGTTTTGACTTGACTTTTGTGGAGGTTTTTCTCAAAGGCCTTGGAGGATATGCATGTAAAAATGTTGAGAAAACAAATAGTGATACGTTGGCTCCATAACCAGCAAAAAGAGGATTTTCTTTTTACTCTACAAAAAAAATGGCATTGTTGAATAATCTCAGAAAGAATCTCAATTTTTAATCTGGAGGAAAGTGTATCGTCACCACCCCAGTTATTGGCCTGTATCTACCTGGTTATTGGCTAGTTAGTGTCTAGTTATTGGTTGGCTATTGTCTAGTTATTGGTTGGCTATTGTCTAGTTATTGGTTGGTTATTGGGTAGTTATTGGTTGGTTATTGGATAGTTATTGGTTGGTTATTGTCTAATCATTGGTTGGTTATTGTCTAGTTATTGGTTGCTTATTGGCTAGGCATTGGTTGGTTATTGGCTAGTTATTGGTTGGTTATTGGCTAGTTATTGGTTGGTTATTGGATAGTTATTGGTTGGTTATTGGCTAGTTATTGGTTGGTTATTGGATAGTTATTGGTTGGTTATTGTCTAGTTAGTGGTTGGTTATTGTCTAGTTATTGGTTGGTTATTTGGTAGTTATTGTCTAGTTGTTTGTTGGTTATTGGCCGGTTATCGGCTTGGAATCAGCTGGTTATCTGCAGCAGAAGTGGCGCTGTTCCTCAGCTTTCGTCAAACCTCTAGACCCCTGCTTCTTTACCTTTTAGACCCCCCATCACCACGGAAACCAGAGGCGGGAGCTGGTTCAGGGCGACCCAGAGAGGACCGGGTCTGATGTGGAAATGTTGGGTGTTGGTAGCATGGAGGAAACCGTTGTGTTTATCTTCTGTGAATGCAGAATTACACAGAACGGTGCAGTTTTTCACTCACTATTGCCCTGGTAACCTGGAAAATAGAAGATGTCCATTAGTCCGAATAGCAGCTTCTGACACGTCAGGCGAATAATCCGAAAAAAGACAGAAAAAGTCTGTCCGACACATCGGTTTACATAATATGGTTGCCATGGTGATCCATCCAGCCCATAATTAACATGTCGCTGTTGTGTCTGTCTGCATCCAGCCGACATGACGCAGGACGGCGTGAACACCAACCTGAAGAAAAAGTCGGTGTTTGTCCCGTACAGAGACTCGGTGCTGACGTGGCTGCTGAAGGACAGTCTGGGCGGCAACGCCAAGACCATCATGATCGCCAGTGAGCCCGCCGCCGCCGCCGCCGCCATTCCTCCGTTTCCCCCGCCGTGTCCTCACCGTCTCTCCTTTCACAGCCGTCTCCCCCGCCGACGTGAACTACGGCGAGACGCTCAGCACCCTGCGCTACGCCAACCGAGCCAAGAACATCATCAACAAGCCGACCATCAACGAGGACGGAAACGTCCGGCTGATCCGAGAGCTGCGGGCCGAGATCGCCCGGCTGAAGGCGCTCCTGGTTCAGGGCAACCAGGTGAGTCGCCCCCAGCAGTAAACTTTTATTCAGTTCAACGCAACGTACGAAAAAGTCAGCGTCAGGACGTCACAATAAGCAATGAGTCAATTAATCGCATGTAAGAAAAGGTGAGCCCAAAAATTTTTAATTTGTTTTCGTCTATCTGATCTCGTTTTTCGTAGACTGATCTCTATGTCGTACTTTACAGCCGCATAGTTTCGTACGATACCACAGAGTGCAGCAGGAGAAATTTTCAACTTAAATATTTGTCATATTTATTGTTTTTGTTTTTGTTTATTTATCTCAAATTTCTTCCAGTTCCAGTGAAAATGTTGTTTACAAATACAAGTTAAATAATATTTGAAAGTTTATGCATTATAATTGTAGAATTATCATTATATTAGTTGAAAATCGTCGACAACAGTGCTTAGTGCGATATTTTCGTTTATCGCAATAATTTGTGAGATGATTAATTGCAAAAAGCACAAAAGCGCAAAAAGTTTCATTCTCTCTCCGACTTCATCTGAAGAAGGAATGCTTTTATTTTTTGCTTTTATTTTGGTGAGTGTTGACCTCCTGTTTGTGTTTCAGATCGCTCTGCTGGACTCGCCCACGGCGCTAAGTATGGAGGAGAAGCTGCACCAGAACGAAGCCAGAGTGAGTCGCAGCCCCCGTGCCGAGGAGGAGGAGGATGATTTACATGATGAAGATGAGGATGAGGAGGATTTTCCGGTTCTGGTAACGGCTACTTTTTACTTTCTCTGGTTCTGTCTGCAGGTTCTGGAGCTGACTAAGGAGTGGACCAACAAGTGGAACGAGACCCAGAACATCCTGAAGGTGAGAACCGGGTCGTCTGTTCGGGGTCAGTCGGCAGTTTTAGGGGTGAGTCAGCAGTTTTAACTTCCTGTCGATGCAGGAGGAGACCCTGGCTCTGAGGAAGGAGGGCATCGGCGTGGTGCTGGACTCGGAGCTTCCTCACCTCATCGGCATCGACGACGACCTCCTCAGCACCGGCATCATCCTGTACCACCTCAAGGTCCGGTTCACCTCCGCTCATACGCAGCTAGGGATGTCACCATTACTCATTTTCACGATTAATCCCGGTAGTAGAAGCTACAATTAATAATCGTAAAGCTTCCTAAATATCGTCATTTAATGATGTAAATATAGTTTGATTTTTTTATCACTGAAATCCTAAAGCTCAGATTTATTTTTATCTTTTCATTTTCATTCATATATTACTGTAGGTTGTTTTGATTTTTTACCAGAGCGGAGGGGATTTTTACTCGATTCTAATGTGAATTTCAATGGTACTTTTGTTTATTTGTTGCCATCCTTTTTTTTTTACATCAACACGCAAATAAAACTTAAAAGAAAAGGAGTTTCCTAAAACATAATTGTGATAATCGTGATTATTTCTCATACAATAATCATTCCTATAATCTATAACCGTGACATCCCTGTATGCAGCCAGTAATTGCAGATCTGAGTGAATTCTGTTTTGTCCTCAGGAGGGACGGACGTTCGTGGGCCGAGAGGACGCGTCCACGGAGCAGGACATCAGTACGTCCATCTCACGTTTTTCCTCCACATTTCGTCTCACACTCGATGTGACGCGAAGCTCGGACTGCAGGAAGCTGGATCTGTCCGTGTTTGTCAGAAAGTCGTTACAGAATGATGTTTACAGCTCAGCGGTTCAAAATTATCAGCAACAATAATGTCAGGCCCCCCGCGCCCGAAGAAAAAGTACGGAGTATTATGCCACCAAGTAGCCTTTAGTTTATTGGCCGCTACTTCATTAGCGATGAATGACAGAAGGAATCCTGTTCTCCATAGGAAAGTGGTCAAACCAGGAATCTCTGCGAATTAAGGAGAGACGAGCTTTCCGTCAGAAGGACTGACAGACAGACTGCTGTAGGAAAAACCTCATTGGACCTTTTTACTTTCTTATTGTTGTTGAAATCTCCGTTGGTGATTCTCCTGCTATGCCCGTTACCACTTTCACTGATTTTTCCACGTCAACAGTGCAAGAAAAACGTTTTTGTTTAGCCTTGTTCAACACGTTAGCTTTGATCTGTAGCCGGTTAACTTTAACAGTAGGGCTATGCCCAACGTGTCGATGAATCGACGTAATCGATTCAGTAAATACGTACTGTAGATTCATAACAAACAAACCAAAAAATGTAATGCTCTCATTTCGAAGGGAAACCGGAAACAGCGTTGTTGCGAATGCAATTGGCGGAAGCCAGAGCAGCCAGAAACTACAGTGATGATGGCGACGTGCAGAGAGAGCGAAACCGAGCGGGTATTTCAGAATCCGGTAGCGAAGCATCAACAAGTAGGCGGCAATTCATGGTCCACCACGTCGTCCACGAGCGCCTGCTTTTGTCAAGACTGGTTAAGAGTGCTGCTAAACTCAGCTGAAACTGCACAAGATTTTCAATGAAATGTTAAAAGTTGAGAACGTTTTTGATATTTGTTGTGGGTAAATTATTTTTCATATTTATCAAGCACAAAAAAATCGTTAAGTTTATTAAATTAATCGAAAAAATAATCAAATTGTTATATGCATCGATGCATTGATAAATTAATCGACAGATAAAGCGATTCAGAAAGTAATCGCTTGGGACAGCCCTATTCAACACATTAGCTTCAGTCTGTATCCGCTGCTGAGCTCCTCCTGAAAAATTCTTGCGTTGTCACATGAGTTCTGCAGTTTTTAAAAATATGGTTCCTGATTTAGTTTTTTCACATGATCACGGGTAAAAAAAGAATCACAGTTTAATCAGATCAGGACCTAAAAAATCGTGATAGAAGCGAAATGTGAGGAATTATTATCGTCAACCCCCCACGTTTTTATATCTTTATGTTTCTGTAATGTTAAGCATATCTAATCGTTCGTATGCATGAGATTTCATTCACCTTTCTGCAGGAAACAGATTCATGAGTGATGGATGGTTTTTTTTCTCCCAGTTCTTCATGGGCTGGACTTGGAGAGCGAACACTGTATGTTTGAGAACCAGAAGGGGACGGTGACTCTGGTGCCGCTGGGCGGAGCTCAGTGTTCGGTTAACGGCGCTCAGGTGACGGAGCCATCGCAGCTTAACCAAGGTGACCAACAAACGAAGGAATAAAATAAAAACTGGAGGTGTAATTCAGAGGCTGACATGATGGTGGCAGCACTGAGTCACAGCTTCAGCTCTGATGATGATAAACCTCAGCAAAATATGGAGGTGGACAAGTGCCACAATGAAATGCAGAAAAAAAAAACTGAATAATTAATAAAATGTGTTACATATTACATTTAGAAATGATTACATGAATAAGTTATGGACTCAATTTAAATGCCAATTTATGTAAAGATCTAATGTTTTTAAAGCACCGTGAATTGTCTTGAATCTGAAAAGTGCTATATAAATAAACTTGCCTTCACTAGTTATTCAATTATATTATTATTGTTTAATTATATTAATATAATTATTTTAGGAAACTATTTACTAGTTTTCAATTTATCAATTGTTTCATTAGTTTATTAAAATTGGAAATATAACATTAAATAAATAGATCACTAATTAGCATGTTTAACGACCAAACAACACATCGAGTAAGTTCTGTAGTTTGTCTTTAATTAATTTGTACATTTGATTAATCATTAAGTGACGTATTTATGTGTTTAATTTTGGCACTTTAGGTGTGAATGTTGCTCCAGCATGGTTTCCATATAAACGTGTCTCTCTGGTTGCAGGCGCCGTGATCCTGCTCGGCAGGACCAACATGTTTCGCTTCAACCATCCGAAGGAGGCGGCCAAGCTGAGGGAGAAGCGGAAGGTGAGTGTAGCTCCGCCCCCTGACGCAGCTGATTGGTGGAGCCACCGGCTCACGGATGCTCTCCCCCTCAGAGCGGCCTGCTGCCCACGTTCAGTCTGTCCATGACGGATCTGTCCAAGTCCTGCGAGAACCTGTCCACGGTGATGCTCTACAACCCGGGGTGAGTGACGGCGTCCACGGCCCGCGGCTGCATGCCCGGCCAGCTCTAAGCTGCAGCGCATCGCCTCATCTTCGCTTACTTTCTGCTCCTCAATGCCGCGGGGAGCGTTTTTTAGGCAGAAGTTTATTTTTATTTATGTATTTATTTTTTCAGTCCAGAGTTTTCTACCTGTGATTCGGGCGTCTGATGACTGCCTGACTGAAATGTTTAGTCTTTTTTGTTCCTGAGTTAGTTCGGTTTTTTCAACCTGGACCTATTTTCCAGCATGAAATACAATTGTTTACTTTTGCAGACTGTTTTGGTGTAACTCAAACTCCTATGAGAGATATTTTTGTGATGATCCGTCGTTATTTACAGCCATTTACTTTGAGTGACGGCTTTGATGAGGTCACTTCCAGGCTGCAGTGCCTGTAATGGCTGTAAATAAGAACGAATCGCAACAAAAATACAACTCCAAGCCGCATGGAGCTCACAGAGGGATCAGACCAGCGATTCATAACAACTTATTGGTGAAATGAAGGAGTTTTGTGGCAGAAATTGCATTAGAAAATTATTAAGAGGCAGCGCAAGCTGGCCCGTAACCATTTCACATGAACACACTCGACGTCACATCCACAGAAACAGCGCGGGAACTTCTGACCCGAGGTAGGGACAGGTAGATACAGGCTGATAGATGCACTGGCGCTGAACTGCTGAGGTATCACTTGGCTCATCAAACCATGTTTTAATGACAAAGGGTCAAATAAAAAAGGCTATTGTAAAGATATTTTTCAGCAAAATCTTACATTTAGTCCCTTTATCTTAAACCATGTTGGGTTCCCCTGAGCCCAGTCAAGTGTGCAAATAACTGTATTTAAAAATGATCTTACATATCATCATGAGCATTATGAATATTTGCAAGCGGTTTTACATAATTTGATCTGCAGTCATGCTGTGCATCGATGGCGAAAGCAAACACATCCGTTCGTGTACTTTTATTTCAGTGTCAGGTTGCAGGTGCACTTCGCCCTTTTTGATTCTGCTGTTAAATAGAAACTGTAGGTTAGGTTTTCACAAGGCTGCCTTCATCTTTTCAGGCACAGCTTTTGTGAAAAACCTTTAGTGATGGTGTACAAACCAAAGATGGTGTACAAACCAAAGTAAATCACTGAATATATATATATATATATATTTATATATATATCAGAGCAATATTGTTAGCAAGAAGCAGACTGCATAGAAAATGCATCATCTGTTTCCACCTTTCTGAACCTAGCTGACTCCTGGTGACTGACTGAACATTGAGAGCTAAAAACATTTACTCCCGGCCAGCTGTGTCCATTTTTGTCCTTTTTAATCCATCTGTTCACTTCCTATGCCACCATCAAGAAAAATGTCACCTTTTTTTTTTGTTGTTTTTTTTTTGACTGTAGGTTACTAAGGTGGGTGAAATGGAAAGTGATGACTGTATATATGGAGTGCAGACCACATGGTGTTTCTTATCCT
Source organism: Craterocephalus fluviatilis (assembly GCA_037177075.1). Lineage (NCBI taxonomy): Eukaryota > Metazoa > Chordata > Actinopteri > Atheriniformes > Atherinidae > Craterocephalus > Craterocephalus fluviatilis. Next base: position 29,393,231 of record JBAMHT010000003.1, on the reverse strand, counting down.
CTGTAACAATGGGCAGTTTGGCCTTCCTGATGAGATGCTGTCATGTGGACTTGTCAGGGAATGTAGTTTCTCAGAATGCAGCTTTGAGACAAAGGAATGATGAAGTTGGGAGAGGATGAGAATGACAGAAAACAATGGGCCGGTGCAGCCCTTTGCATCCCACATTCATGTGACAGAGTCAAACTGTCATCCCTCGGTGACACACAGATTCCTTCCTAATTATTTGAATTGTAGAATCTTCTGCGGTTGCTCATGTTGTCTGGCATCTCTTTTTTGGTGCTTGTGTTTCTTTTGCCTTGAGAAAAGAATATCAGGTGGTTTGGAAGTGGGGAGGGGTGAAATCACAAGTTTGATCACAATACAATACACTGATTCAGTGGAAAAAAGCTTGATTGCCAATATCACAGGTTCTGTCAGAGCAATTTCCATTCAGTCTGAGACAATATCACATGCTGCTTTTAAACTCAATGAATTCCATTCATATCCATCCATATCAGATCTCCAAAAGAAACTACAAAATAAGAAAAATCATATTTTATACCTGATCTCAATCAGACATTTAAAACAATCAGGTTTTTTTTTCAACAAAAATATTGAATAATTGTGTATCACATTAAAATGCTGGCATCATTTAAAAGAAATGACAACAGGCAATAATGTAAACCTTAATCCATTCAGTCTTAAACAACATATTCTGAGAATTTTGACTGTACTACTTTGGTTGGCTGTAGCTCAGGTGGAAGAGCAGTTGCCTGCTAACCAGATTGTGGCGGCTCGATTCCCCCAACTAAATGTTAGTGTCCTTGGGCAAGACACTGAACCCCAGCCTTGCCTCTGCCTGTGCCTATCGGGACTATGAATGTGATAGAGCATTAAGTATGATTCAATATAAGTGCTGTGTGAATGGGTGAATGTGACATGTAGTGTCAAAGCGCTTTGAGCGGTCACATGACTGGAAAAGCGCAAGAACAGTCCATTTACCATTTGGTCATGTCTGACTATATTTTATCCTAGTTCCTTGCCACATCTATTTGATATCAGCATTGACCTCATCAAACTTAAATAAGGGATTTTGGTTGTTATGAATAAGCATAAAAATGTACACATCTGCTCTGAGAGACTCTTAATGTGATAAACTAACTGTCTTTTTATATATTTTGTTTTTCTTCTTCTTTATTCAATATGGACCGTTATTGTGTCTGCTATAAAGAACTGAATCACAAAAACTTCTCTGTTCACAAATACAGCTTAAGTACTTATTTATCAGTGTATCAAATTCCCATTGTCAATATGTTCTTTTTATGAATCCGATTCATCTTGAACAGTTTTTCATGGTCAAAGAAAGCCTATGAAAGCTGAAAGAGATGTACTTCCTCCCCAGATTACTCGGCTCCAGTAAAAATCTGGATCAGGTCAACTCAGAAGGGCTTTTATGTGAATTCTCTCACTCCACTGAGGTTTGCCTACCAAAATATGAGGAATGGCGACAATTTTATAGCAAGTTAACTGGCATGTTACCATTAGTTTCTCACCGTTTCATCGCTCTGCTTCCTGCCAGCCGCTCCCGTGCCTCAGGTTTCAGCCTTTTTGGCTTTCTTTTTCTGAATATACGTCAGCTTTTCTACCAGGTTTCTTCGAGCTAAGCTGGTGGACGGAGGACCCGGTGAGGTACTGATGCATGCGATCATCATAATTATTGTTTTGCAGAAGCTGGAGCTTGTGTCACCGTGGCAACCAGAAAGCCTTAGAATTTAAATTGGTGTGTAGAGTTGCGGAGAAAGTCTGGTTTTACTTTTTGCATCAAGGGAAACCGAGTTGTTTTTGCACTCCACCCCATGTTGATCGGTCTCGGTTGCTCATATATTAAAAACTTGAGCTGTGGATCTTTTTTTTTTTTTTTAATGAGTTGAGGCATTGGGGGGGAAAAAGGGGATGGTAAACCCACATGTCTCATTGCACCTTACAGAAACTTCACGTGCAGATGCTAATGAGGCACAAAATGGTGAATGCAAGTACATTTCTTCCCTCCTCACTTCCTTTCCTCTCTTTTCTGCTCTCCTCTCTGTTCAGCATTGGTAGGGGAGGGGTGGGGGTGGGGTGTATAAATGTGAGACCACACATGCTGTGTCAATGTTTGCTGGAATAATTAGAGACAATGTGGGCCAATAACGGGAGGAGTGCAGTAACCTGAACTCACTTTGTTCTGCCCCGACAGCAACACAAAAGCCATTCACAGATGCACGGATCCGCGGGCTCAGGACAGGAACAACTGCACTTTTAGCAAGCGCCGTGCACGGCTCGCAGGACGAGCGAGGAAACGGATTGGTTTCTATGGGACCCCTCTCACTTCACTTTGTGTGCCAGCTTAAAGTGATGCTGATGTCACTCTAAAGGCCTTTTAAGCACAGTCTGTACATCCCTGCCACCAACACTGCCCCCCTCCACCTTCGAAAGCCGAGGGAAAAAAAACGTACCCCTTGCCCCCCTCCCCAGTCATCCAACACATGTTCCTGGCTTAGAGGGCCCTCTTTAACTAGAGGATATCCGGCCGCCAGGTATGCAAAGAGCCTGTGGATTCCTGACACGAGTGCTGGAGCTGGATTCAGAGGTGACTTTCAGCTTAGCCAGACAACTGTTGGATTAGCAGGACACTTTGCGTTGACGTCGAGCCAGTAGGAGGCAGCTCAGCCAATAGCAGGGTGTTTGCTTAATTTCTGGCATTATTGCAATTACCAGGTCTTCTTATTTCATGCATGGTTTCATAGAAAGCTTCTGTTGTAAAATAAAACTAAGTGGATGATTTTATTTAACATGGGGAGATGTTTTATACCCAAACATCTCCAGACAACAGATTGTCCTCGCACCCTGGAGTGGACCAACTGGTTTGTCCCACTCGGTGTCTATCTTGAAAGGGGACACTGCTATGGGATGCATACATCCCCCTGGAGGTCGCCGGTGTCATTGAGGCACCTGTCCCCTCCACTCTCAGCCCGCGTCAACAGCTCAGATTTATTTACATTCACTCTTTTCTGTTTGGTTTTTGTTTATTTTTTGTTGTTTTTTTTCCCCCCAGTGCATCGTCTCCGTTTGATCAATGATGATTTTTTTTGGGGGGGGGGGGGGGGGGGGGGTTTGTTTTTCTTCCCC
>JBAMHT010000003.1:29288663-29304258 GCA_037177075.1 Craterocephalus fluviatilis | reverse complement strand
ATGAAAAAACAAAAGCAAATAAACATCTGGATGACAGAAAATTTCCTACTATTGAATGAATATAAGACAAGGATTATTTTGTTTGGTAACAAAGTTGAGTACGTAAGCATCAGTAGACATCTGGATTTTATTGTGATTTTTGCAATCTGTTGCTGCCTTTTAATACTTTTTAATGCTTTCTTTGCTCTATCTGCAATGCTTTTAATTTTTTATGTAAAACACTTTGAAATGTCTTGAACAGGAAATGTGCTATGCAAATAAATTGGCTTTTCCTATACACATGCAAATACTGTTTTTAAATTACTAGATGGACTTGGACCTGGGTCTGGTTCAGACAAATCATTTGTTCATAAGATTAAAATGATATATTTCTGACTGCATTCATCTTAAGACTGAAGTTGTTGACAGAAACCTATTACAAAATGAGATCACAGCAGGATGAGTGAACACATTTAGTTTTTAATTCATCAACCAGAACAGTACGCTCAAACCCAGCAACCCAAAAACTGACTGAACATAGAGAGTTAATATATTTCCAGAGTAAAATCACTTTAATTGCATAAAGAGTAACTGATTAGTTCAAGGTAAAAGTGAGCAGCGATACCTGCAGATTAACATCAAGCAGAAGAAATGAAATGGTAGCATGGAGAGTAAGGGTAGATGTAAAGCCTAGCAGATGTTTCATAAGTACAATGTAACACCATTAGATTACATTTAATTTGCAGACATCACCACATTTGATATGATATATTGTGAATTAGCTCAATTATCTGGATGAGGATTACTCATGGACAATGTTATCCCTCTGCTGACCTGCAGGAGGCTCCATCAATCAATCGCAGCCTCAGCCTTGGAGTAGATAGTGATGATGAAGCTTGAGGTCCGGTTGGAGTTGTATGTGCAGGGAATGATCAAGTACTCTCCTGCCTCCAGACTGTGCAACTCAATCAGCTCCCTTGCTTTAGCAAAGCCACTGACTATTACCGGCTCGGCATCCTGGAAGAGTGAAGATGGAAGATGGCCTCTGGGAGCCTATAAAAACAGAAATCTCCAGTTATTCATGAAAAAGTCGCTAGAGCGGTCTGAAAAGTCGCTAAATACGTCGGCTGCACAAGGGCAAAACTAAACAATTCAAATAAATTTTTAAAAAGTTAAAATCTCACCTGCTTAACAGTAATATTTTATTTGAACTTTTTGTTTTTATTGGAGCTTCTTTAAGCACTGTACAAAAAATTGACTATTATCATCATCATCACTATTATCACTATTGTCATTATGATCATCATCGATACTATCATTATCATTATTATCATTATTATAATGATATTAATATTAGACATTGAGAGAAATGCTGAGAAAATGTGGAAGAATTGTTCCAGTTGTTTCATTAAGTTAATGTTTCTGTTCTTTGCTGTTGTTCTATTTATTATGGATCATTTCTAACTGTATCAGGTCTCATGGTTCTGTGCCGGGAAACTCAGAGGCCTGTCCTACGAAGCGTGACTAACTATCTCTCCGTTACCTGGGTGGACTTGCCAGACCTCCAGGATCCGGGTCAGCTGTTCTACGAAGCTGGTTCTGAACCCGGTTATCAGTGCATGCAAACATAAAAGGGGCGGAGTCTGCAGGCAGCATCTGACCAATCACAGAGAACCTTGCAGAGCCTTCTGTGTCACAATGGAGATGCAGACAGTTGTCATTCAGAAACGTGAAGAATTTTATCGTCCAGCCCAGGAGCAAGACTGTTGCCGCAGCAACACCCAGGAAGGATGCTGGAGGAAAACTAAATCTATTCATCTGTGGATCGCAGCACTCTGACCACTCAGTTTCACTTCATCACGGCCCAGACGAGTCGAGCAGCTTCCTCACTTCCTCAGACAGCCAGCACGAATTTTCATGAAATCTCAGAAACTGAATGAGCAACAGGTGATGGATTTGTGGGTGATCCTGATCCTGTCTGCCCTGGTGATACATCCTGGTAAGAAGTTTGGACCTGGTTCCAGTTCTGTGCTGGGATCCAGTCATTCACAGCTGCTCTTATTTTGAAAAAACATGCGCCTAACATTACTGTATGTAACAAGTTCAAGCTTAACTCACCTGTGCGATGACGTCAACCCTCTTCAGCCCCGCCCACTATTCTGAATCTCCTCAGGTTATTGGCTGGCGGCAGATGATTGACAGCTTCCAATCTGAGTGAATGAGAGGAACAGAAATATGACGTAAGCAGTGATGGAGTGGGAACAGAGTAGATAAATAAGTCCTGCGCTGTAAAATTATGCGGGGGAGCTTAGTGAGTCATCTCATCCGTTCATTTAAAAGTGTAAAAACAAAGAATGTGGTGATGTGAAGGATCTACACAGAGACAAGCAGCAGCTTTTCTCTTCATGATGATGATGATGATGATGATGATGATCTTATTATATGACAAAGAGGTTTGTTCATTATGATCCTGCACTGGTGAGATACTTTCATTTGGACACAGAAATCTTCTTATTTCCCACCCACATTCTGAAACTTTGAGACAAAAAAAGTTTCTGGATGTTTTTCAAACTTGATATGAATTAAAAGAAAATCGCAAGTATATTTCTGCAACACATTCAGGAGAAGGAAAATTAAAGGTGCTTGAAAGCATTAAAGGATAAGTTCGTTTTTTTTCAACCTAGACCTATTTTCTAGCATGAAATACGATCATTTACTCACCCAGACATTTTGGTGTAACTTGAACTCCGTTAGGAGATTTTTAGATCCACTTGTGATCATTTTTCAGCCAGTATAATGGGAATGAACAGGGCCAGCTCACACAGCCTCTGATAAGGCAATTTCTGCTACAAATCTCTTTTATTTCATCAATAAGTTGTTATGAATCGCTGGTCCGGTCCCTCTGTTAGCTCCACGCGGCTTGGAGTTGTGTTTTTTTTGTGGTTCGTCGCTATTCACAGCCTGGATGTGACATCATTGAAGTCCTTACTCCAAATTAATGGCTGTAAATAATGACGGATCACCACAAAAACAAACTAAAACTAACTTATTCTTTAAATACTGTTATTTTTTATCCTCTTTCTAACTTGTCTGGTGTTGCTGCTGCAGAATGAGGGTCTGGCTGCTGGGCTGGGCTGAGTAAATGTGCTTGGCCGAGAGGAGCTTAACAGGTTAAAAAAAATTTAATTCTGTTGTGTCCATCATTATCTTTTTATTCTGTTTTTCCAATATTTTTTGTCACTGAATTTATAAGATATTCCTGGACTGGAGGGGACAGAAAAGGGATAGAAAGAGAAGAAATCGCTTTGAAGTTACAGTAACAGCTGCTATGTGGATCCATTAAAGACAGAAACAGAAGACAAACTCCGTTTCAGTGACGTTCTACGAAGCTACGTCTCTCTGCGACATTCACAGGAAGCTAACCTGATGGTGTGTCCCAGCGACGACAGTAAGTGATGTCATCACCAGTTTGTCAGACTTCCAGTTGCACCAACACAGAAAAAATAAATATCTCCAAACAACTAATGTGTGAGCGTCTACAGGTGCTGATAAATCCAGGAAATCTCAGACTCAGATAGCGACGAGCACTATTTACACCCAGAACTGAATAAAACCACATAAATGTTTCTCTTTTTTCACAATCAAACTCGTAATTATGATAAAACAACTCACTGGTGTTTATACTGGAACACACTGGGACAGCAGCTGTATTATAAATCGTTTTAATAGAGGTACAGGTCGCAGACATCTTTAGTATCTCAGGCTCATCTGAGAATTACGAGATCGTCTCATCTCTTCCGGACTCATTATCTTGGAATTCCGAGTTCTGTGGACACCTGGAACGCCTGGAATGTCCCAGTTTTCCATCTCCTGCTTCAAAAGAATTCCAGCTAACCCTGTAAAACCAGTAAAAGGGATGTAATTGACCTGTTTTATGTGTTAAACCAAACCCAGAATGATGTGGTTTTTACTCATGTGATGAAACCAAAAGCAGGAAAGTTCGGGCATGTGAGAAGGCCCTTCACGGTGGCCGGGGCCTCCTGCCTGGGGGCCCATGGAAGTCCTGTGCGCGGCCCTGGGAGCTGCTGCGGCTCTAACTAGATTAAATCCGCAGATGATTGGCGCTGTGACTGCGGCCATGTGCTAATCAGCTGATGCGCAGCAGCCGCCAGTATTTAAGCCCCGCCGCGGCGCCTCGGCCACAGACCCGCAGCATGCCGCCCTTTGACAAAACCCCGCTGCAGAGCAAGCCCTTCAAGCAGAGGAAGAGCTTCGGTAAAAGTCCCGAGCGCCACGCACGAGCCTCGCAGCGGGAAGTTCACACAGGTCACTCACTGTTTTCTTCTCTGTGCGCAGCTACGAGGAAGCAGGAAGTGGCCGGGATCCGGTCCAAGTTCCCCAACAAGATCCCGGTAAGTGCGCGCGGAGATGGGGAGCGTTCACCCGGAGAGGGGGCCGCAGAGGCGGGTAACGAGCCCGCTCCTTCCCGCAGGTCATCATCGAGCGGTACGAGAGGGAGAAGTATCTGCCTCCGCTGGACAAAACCAAGTTCCTGGTGCCGCACGAGCTCACCATGACCCAGTTCGTCACCATCATCAGGTACAAGCTCCTCGCGCATTTAAAAAAGTTTTTTTTTTTTTTACTTGATTCTGGCTCCTGGAAACTTACGAAATGTGCACTTTAACTAAGGCAGACAGTTATTTAACCTGCTTATAGATTAATCCATTTCTAGTTTAATGGTTCTCTTTTAAAGATTTTTCTTTTGGTTCTTATCACCTAGAGTTATATTTTAGTCACATTTAGCCATTCTGTGGTGGTTTTAAGTATATTATGTTTTCATTAAAGCTCTGTTTTTAAATATTCAAACTTCTAGGCTAACAAAGCTAAAAGTTTGGATCCCGGAGGTAAATTTAAATGTTCAGGTTTTTAAAATGGCTTTCGTTTATTTTCCCTGGAGTCCTTGTGTTGGAATTTCATTTTTATCAGAAAAGCTCAGCCAATTTAATTATCTGATAGCAATTGTATAAAAAATAAACCTATTTAATTTGTTCAGCTTGGCTTTTTTATTTTAAATCAGATTTATTCAAATTTCTGTTGAATCTGACTCAAATTCAAGGAAAAACGACTTTAAAAAGGGAAGTTGTTGCAAATGAAATTGATCCCAGTGTTGACTTGACCCAGCTTTACTGATGTTGGCTATATATTAGGTTTTTAGTTTCCACGATTTGAGCAGTTTTACTGCATCATACAGTGACTTTCTCCCCAAAAGCCAAGAAAGGAAGAGAGAAAAAATTCCCAACTTTGTCTAAATATAACATCAAGCGTGAAACGTAGGTTATATTTTTATCTAAACTTTCCATGAGTCCTAAATTATTCCAGAATGTCTATCTTAGAGTTTAACTCAGTTTAATGAGTTTTATCTGGTCACCAGTTCTAAATGGGCTCAGGTGAGAAACTGTTTGGACTATTGAATCCAGGTTGATTTGATCTGATTGGCTGCATCGTACCTGCACACTGGGTTGTCCAATCAGGAGACCTGTCCGTCTGGGTCCGAGAAGCGGGCGCCTGCTGATGGGTCTGGTATAATTCCTGGAAATGAGAAGCCAGCCCTGGCTCATTAGTCTCCTGACTCCGGTCCCGCGCTGCTCCTGCACATTTTCCAGATGTTTGCGGCTGGTCATGATGACTCAGCAGAATGTGGGGCACTCACATGCTGCGCGCTGTTGGCCAACTTTAATGTGACACGCTGAACGTCGATGCGTAGGTGCGAGCAGACCCGAGCTTTCCTATAAATCAACAGCTCTGAAAGATTTTTCTCTGAGCTGTGAGACAATTTCTGAGCTTATCAGGAGTTTCTTCATCACACTGACTGATTCCTGGGGGAGGGGGCCCAAAGTCCAGGTCCGGCAGCTCAGCAGGGAGCCTCAGACAGGCTCTGATTTAAAACTGAGCCGCAGAGTTTAGTTATTCTGTAAATTAAGTTATTTAATACAAAAATTGGTGGTTATGGGGTTTTTATTGCTTCCTTCCAGATTTCTACACTTCCTATTTTTTTACTTTGTCATCACTCCTCAGCAGAAAGTTTCACTGAACTCTGCAAAAGTCAGGAGCAGCTTTTCAAAGAAAAAATGGGAACTCTAATGTAAAATTTTGGAACCAAGGCTGGGATTCCATCAAAAAAATTAATCTAATTAGAGGCCGTAGACCATGGCAGTGTAAACGTAAAAATAGATCCCTTATATCAGCAGCTACAGTCCATGTGTGTGAGTACCCCATAAAGCAGCCTCCCAGTAGCTGTCCCAGAATGACCCATTGAAGCTCGTCACTTTAACATGTGTAAGGCTGGGTTTATTTGTGTGGCGGGACCAACGGAGGCTACGCCGGGTCACTGTCTTTTCCGGCTCTGCAGGCAGCAGAAGGCTGGTACCGGCCATTAAACTCAAAACATTATAATGTTTCAACATACAGATTTACAATCTATTGATTTCCTGCAGTGCTCAGTCTCCATGGGCCGATGTTAGATGAATGAGGAGAGCTTATCGTCCCAGCCCTAATCCAGTAGCAATCATTCAATCCTGAATTTACTGTCTTTTTTTTTTTTTTTATACTGATGTTTTAAGGTCCTGCATTTTAATTCAATGATTTTGTTTCTTAGTTTTGACTCAGTGGGTATTTATCAATTTGTTCATATACAGTCTATCTGTTAAAATATTGGCTATTTCTTTTTTTTTTAAATAGACTTTCTAAACCGCATGAATTGTGTAATTGGTTAAATCAGTGCACTGACAAAAGTTCTGTTGCTTGGAACACTGACTGCGATTTTAATGTGTTTAATCCATTTAACCCTTACTTTTTTTGGTAATTGATGCCAAAAAATCACAGCTCTGGTTGTAGCATTCAGGATCAGTGAGACTAGAAGCTGGTTACGCACTGTGGTTCAGCGCCACCTGGATCAGTGGTGGCATAAAAAGGAAAAGTCTGCAGCCTCCGACCGATCGGAGAACCCCTACATGCTTCACTACGAAGGAGTACACTGTTTATCTTCAGAAATGTGAAAACGCAACATCCAGGCAAGGAGCAACAGTTGCCATGGCAGCAGGCAGGTAATCAGATGGGATGCAAAGTCCTGAAATCATTGGACATTAATGGGCCAATGGAAACAGAACTGGGATCGGCTGAAAACGGCCGGATGCTGCAACAACTGTTACGGACGTATTTAACATTTTCAGGAAGTCTCAGAACAAGCAGCAAGCGACTGAGCTGGATCTGAGATGCTGGAGTTGTTTACGTAGGTCAGGGGTGTCCAAAGTTGGTCTTTAAGGGGCTGCTGTCCTGCCGGTTTCCCATGTATCCCTGCTTCAACACACCTGACTCAAATCAAATGGATCCAGCAGCAAATTAAGTTCTTCAGTTATTAATATAAGTCAGGTGTGTGGGAGCAGGGATGCATGGAAAACCTGCAGGATTGTGGCCCTTGGACCAAAGCTGGACTCCCCTGATGTAGGTGGAGGTGACATCCAGCTGAGGATCAGCTGATACTTGGCATTTAGAGTAGCTGTAACCTCATCTGTTCACCCGCTGCCCCATAGCAGCTGCTCAGTACTTCCATCCCAGCTCCTCCAGTTAACCCTTCATGTCCACCAGGGGTCTAATAAAGTCCACATGGGGTCTTGTTGGTGCTGAGATGGCTCTAATGGCTGCTCAGCATGGGGCGGGCTCACCTGGACACCTGAGGTAGAGTCTCCATCACACGGTACATGACATGCTGACCCTGATCCTTACAGCTGTTCCGTGCCTCCCGTGATGAGGTCTTGCCCAAGGGCACAGCAGTTGACTGAGGCGGGAGCGGGAATTGAACCACTGACTGAACTATGCCAACCATCTGAGCCATTGCCTCTTTGGACAAATGTTGCCTCCAGTTACAGGATTTTCTGTAAATGATGTTCAGGTTTGACACAGTGGGGGGGGGGGGGGTGTGTGTGTGATGGAAACGTAGTTGTTGTGCAGGACTCTGTAGGCTGGATAATGTGAGCGGGCGTTCTGAAGCAGAGATGGTGTCCTAACCCGCCGACCGACCGTGGACCCCCCGCACTAAAGTCTCCAATGGCCACAGTCAAACTATTGAAATGCTGTGCTGCACGTCAGAACCTGCTTGTGGTAAATATAAATTCCTCCCTGACGAAGGTGTAGCTGTGCGTTCCCTGACTTCTTGCTTCTGCTGCGTTTGAACATCATTGGCTCAGGTGGAACCGAACGCCAGCAGTTCTTCTATACCTGAACTCTTCCTCTAAGATCCGCCCAGCAACACAGACCAGATGGAGGTTTTCTAAGAGCCGATTGGTCCGGAGGTGTGTTCATTGCATGCTACCATGGTGATGCATCACGATAAGTTAATCCGCATCAGTACAGTTAACCCATAAGAGAGAACCCAGCTTTGGGTTCAGTCATCTGGTGTGAACCAGGTTTTATGTAAACCTGGGCTCAGTCTACATGCTGGAGGGGAGAACCTCAGCCTCGGATCAAACAAGATGTCACTGAAGCGATTGTTTTGGTTGATGTGATCGTCTCTGGGTGCAGTTTAGGCACATTTAAGCTTCCTGCCATGAAGTCAGCACTTTTTTATTTTTATTATTTTTTTATAAATTGGATAATGAACACACACCTTCCTCTTCCTACAACCCATGGAGTTTCTAGGCCCGAAGCGTTGAATCTTGATCATCGGGTAGAGGAGAGATGCAGGACTGAAATGTATCGGCTCTTTCTGGAATGAATTTCTGCTCCCCACCTTTTGAACCGAATTTCTGAGGTTTATTTTAAAACTGTCTCTCGAACCATTTTGATGCCAGCCCAGTACCAGGGCGGGGTCCGGGTGGTTCCTGGACTGCTGGAACAGGGTCTGGGTGGTTTCTAACGTCTGTCTTGTCTCCCAGGAACCGCATGGCGCTGCTGCCCAGTCAGGCCTTCTACCTGCTCATCAACAACAGCGGGCTGGCCAGCATGTCCCTGACCATGGCCCAGGTCTACAAAGACCACCAGGACGAGGACGGCTTCCTCTACATGACCTACGCCTCGCAGGAGATGTTCGGACACTGACCCAAAGCTGCTTGTTTTATTTCCTGCTCCAGGCTGCTGGTCTGACTCGGCTGTAAATACAAAATATTTTTATATCCTGTAAAATTCCACGTTTTGTTTTTTGTATGTTGATGCTAATAAATGTGAACGTGGGAAGCAAACTAAGCCGGCTGCTTCAGGAACTTTTTAAAACAATGCTGCTCTTTAAATTTTTAATCTGGATGCTCATGATGCATTCAGGACCTTGTGTAAAATTTAGTGTTCATGATTTTATATTAACACTGGGTAAATGTAATGTTTTCACACTGAGTCTTAAATGTTCCAAAGCTGATTAAAATAAGAGAAACTTGATGTGAGTGGAAGTGTTTTTTGATCAGATATGGCTGATCACACATTGGGTCTCCTGGGTTTGGAATCTTGCTGGTCTTCAGGTGATTTTATTTTTTTCTTGACCTGCCCCAACTCTCAGGATGACTGTTTTTTAAACTTTTCTCTGAAATGCTTTAGAATTCAACGTGAGCAGGCTGAAAAAATTCAAAAATAAAAAAAATTCAATTGAAACCACCCCACCCTGAATTGTAACATGGGGTAAAGATTTATTTGCATATTTTTAAATAAATCTCACACAATCTCAGCGACCCCTTGAATCAAAGATAAGCTCATTTAGAAACTTGTTAAATCATTGAGCAGCTCAAAGGGTTATGTAAACAACTGTTGCCATACCAACAAGTTGGTCCAGTGGGAGGAAAAACCCCTGAAATACTTAAACACATCAAAGGAATGGATGATTTCAGAGTGAACCGCAGGGTGAATGTTGACAAATGCAGACTGCTGCCCCCTGGTGTTTAGGAAGTGTACTGACTGGTTTACTCGGGATCTTCTGGTTCCTTCTGAACCCACCAGATCTCCCAGGTCATCAAGGTCCGGTCTAATTCCTGGGGCCTCATTTATCAACAGTGCGTAGGAACATGTGTATATTCTGTCTTACGTACATTTACGATGTGTGTACGTGCAAAAAAATCGGTATTTATCAACCGTGCGTACACCGGTCGTACGCTCTTCAGTAAGTAATCAGTGTTGATAAATCCCACTTGTGCTTAACCACCGTGCTCGTTCATGTTCAAGGTCATTTGCATGCAGAAACGCCCCCATTTAACCATATATGAAGACAACGAAGTCGCGCGGAAAACGCTCTCGTTCCTCCTCGGAGCGGTGGAGAGAAGGAATTTCTGCTGAAGATCTCAATGAAAAACGTGAAACTAACACAAACGGTGCAGAGAAAAATGAGAGCACTAACTAGTTCGTGATCAAGAGGCGAGCTTTGTCAATTAAAAAAATAACACTTTGCTGCCCCATTTATGGATTGAATAAGAAAAATATAAATCTTTTAAAACGCGTCGGAGGGCAGAACCAAGAGAACTTCCTTTTTTTTAAGCAGAGGAGAGTTGATTTTACATAAGCTACACCATTATTACCAGCATCATACCCAGCCTCATAGCACCGCTGCTATCATATAGTTCCAGATTGATCAGCGTGTTTCCGTGAAAAGAAGCATCAGTCATGGATTAACGCAACTCCGTGGTGGACAGGGAACCTGCCTCATGGTGGACTAAAACCACTTCATTGGAATAGTAATTAATATAACTTTATGACACTGATCCCAGATCACCATAAAACCTTGACAGGATCTCCTGCTGCATCTGATCAGAAATGATCTCAGAGACACATCAGCTGACCGTCTGAGGATCTCACAGCGGAGCGCAGACTTTTAAATGTTTAATGTCAGATCAATAATGGTGCGCTCTCAGCTGTTACTCGTTCCGTCAGTGCAATAAAAAACATTTAAGCTCCATATTTTGCTCAGACACAACATGCCGAAATGATGCAGTTTCCCTGTCCTACCACCAGCATCTGTGCATACACATGAGTGTAGAGTTGTGTGTGTATATACACAAAATCTTAAGTACAAGTTCAACTTCATAAATACCAGACTTTGCGCAGGAATGGTCGTACAACGCACTTATGCACAGATATGTGCGCAAGAACAGTTGATAAATGAGCCCCGTTGAGTCAGAAATGTGTCCACCCTGCATGTTATGATATACAGAATAAAATGAATGCTGTTTTAAGCAGATTTAGCTAATCCTGCAAAACATGGGGGCCACAGATAAAATTGTAATTTGTGAAAGTTTTCTTATGATCAATAAAGTAAATATCGGTGCAGCAGTGATTTGAAAGCCATACAATGAAAGATCATCCTATGTAAACGATAACTGATCAAATTAAAATCACCATTGCTAGTTACATTAGATGATCTCTTTTTATATGTGCCACCCCTTTCCCGGTATGTGCCCTTGCATGGCCCCCCATGAAAATTGTAGAAACGCCACTGGTTGCGTAATGAGTTATGGCACATTCTATCTACATTATTTTGTCTCTTTAGCTCACTGGATGATTTTTTTTCTTCCGCACTGTAAGCAAACCAACCATGGTTCGATTGCAAGTAAACAAAGACCCCCCTGGTTTTCAAGTGCACCACAGTTTGCTTCTTTGGTTCACAGCAACTGCTCCAAATGAACTGTAGTTTCTGTGGAAGCGGACATGTAAACACTTAAAGCGGACCAAACAGCGCCCTGCATCAGAGTTCAGTTCATTCACACCTCCCTCAAAACACAAACTTTCTGAGCAACTAAACTACAGCTTGATAAAGGAGGACGGGGGCTGCATAACCAGAGTGGCAGTACAAGCTGTAATGCTTATGGTTGTAATTCGATGCTGCTGCCCCAAATGGGAAAAAGAAAATTAAATAAAAAATCATCCACGACAGGTAAATGGAGCGAACTCTTCTACAGGAAATACCTTCACCACTGGGAATGTTTTGTTATATGTGTGAGTATGTTTGTTTGCTCCAGCCTAAAGCTGCTGGTGAGAGAAAGTCTTTTCATTACTTGTCAGGTCAGACAGGATTTGTAAAGTTGTTCCCAGTTTCTTTTCAAAGAGGTAAAAACCACCTCAAGTGAGCGCATAAACGTTTTTCTGCATTAGTGGAGGGTTTGGGGTTATATTTTCTTCAATTATTCCTTTCATCTTTCACATACACGTTTTCTAAATGCAGATTAGAAACAGCTCACAGCAATCAGAGCTTACGCCAGCAAAGTCGGGACTACAATTAAACACTTGCCCGTTTCACTCAAAATCCAGATGTCAGCAGGAACTCGCTGTTTTGTATTTTAACCAGTTAAAAAATGACTTGGGATTTATTTTCCTCCCTATGCAGCAAAGGTATGGCTCTTTATCAAAGCACAGAAATGTGTTGCTAAAATACTGTTCATTCCATTTCATCCAACTCAAGCAGATAAACAAGTTTAAGATTTGGGCTGATTGACCCTTTAAAACACCACGAGCAGTAGCTTATTTTCTATTCTAGTGGGAGTTTGTCATTGCTGTCACACAATCTGGTCAGTGTGTTGATATATGAGTCGTGGCTGCTGGACTAGCACCACACCCAATCACACTCCTGTGTGTTCGGCTTTATTTCTACACCAATCTTATCTTTTCTGTGATGGCTCGTGCAAAGCAGGTGCGCGCCTGCGTCCTTGTGCTCCTTAAAATTTCCACATCTCAGCGTTGTTTAATTCTTCAGAAGATTTCTTCCAAAATATGCCTAGTTCAGGAGAAAGCCCGTCTGAGCGTGCGCGTGCACACTTATCAGCAGGGGCTCCACTTCACTCAAAGAGCACTGAGGCCGCGGGTCTCCAAATGCGGGATGACTCACAGAATCTGCGCACGAGCTGGCTTGCTTGAGTGCGCGCGTGCGCCTTGCGGCACGGTTGAAAACCTGTCTGGAGAGCGGTGTGTAGCCGGATAAGGGTGTATGTCGATGTGTGTGTATGTGCGTCCTTGATCTGGCACGACACAGAATCAAAACATTCCTCCTCGCGCGCCAGGAACATCAAAATATGAGACACCGCATTAGAAGGATGCCGTTTTTACACTGTTTCAAGGCATTTATTTGCCCATCATTTCCCAGATGTTTTCATACAAGCTGCTACGGGGCCCCATAAACACACACACAGAGGGGACACACCTCCATTTGACATTGGCACATATTAGGCAATAGAGCGGTAGAGCAACAGCACCCCCTCCTTATTTCTTGACCAATTCCCCCACCTCCTCCTCCTCTCCTATTAGAAAAAGAAAAAATACAGGCTTTCTATAGCGTAAATAAAATGCAAAACCAGCAGCGCTGCAGCCCTTACTGTTTTTTTTTAACAAAACAAAGGGAAAGAACGAATGCGCCTTTTGGCTGAGAAGTAACGTAAAGACGACGAGGAGAAAAGAGCTCGCGCGACTCAAGTTCATGCGAAACTAACACGTCAATACTGGCCTATATTCTCCCTGCATCAGATATGAGCCATGCCATTAGCTGTCAAGCCCATTGTAGCTAGAAGGTGGGGGATAGCAACAAAGAGCCGCTGGCTGTGCCACATGTGCGCGTCCCATAACACGCACTCTCTTCTAATGTGTCTCACACTCTCTAGTGTAGGCTACCCCAATGTTTTTCTGCGTTTCAGCGGACATTTAAATGTTTTTTTTCTTATTTATGACAAAGTGTGCTAATTTTAAGGTACGTGGAAATATTGGTAGGCTATCGGTGGTACCCATTTATATAATGCACTAATAAAGAAATGGACCACCTTGCATCTTTTTCGCGTTATTAACACAAAGCTCCCGCAAGGAAAAAGGATAAAACATTTAGTTTTGTTCCTTTTAATCTTAGTTTCATGACTGTTAAATGTTCGGGGTATTCTAAAAGAAACACTGAGCAAATACATTACTTATCTTTTGCAAGAAGAAAAGGGGGAGAAAAGAGAAATAGGGGGGAACTCACCTTTTTTTTTACGACCAGACAGCAACCAAAAGTCTTCGCGCAAATTTAGACTTCTAAAAATATATTTTTATATATGGCAAGTCTCCTTCTCCACTTGCGTAATTTCTTCTTGCTCTCTTTCCAACCTGTCCCTCTAGCTTTCCCGCTAACCTGCTATTTCACTTTTTCCCCCACCTCCTTTTTTTCCCTCTGTGCCTTCTTCCTCTCAGTCTCCCAGTGTTGCTTTTTTCCCCTCCTCTCTCTTCTCCAGCAGGAAGAAAATTCAGTAACCAGAAGAAAAAAAACGTTGCAGTCAATCAAAAGGCGAGATGGATCCTTGGAGTTTGTAGGGGTGGCAAAAAGTTAGTTGGGAATAGATCGACGCTGGCTACAAACCAAAAGGGTTAGCTTGGCTCTAAAATATTTTAAATTATATTTGATAGAGGCGGTGGGGGATCAGGTCTTGGACCTACACCAAATGCTGCTCTGACACCAGGACAAAATAGACGGTTACACGTTTTGGTTCGCCCCTCTTCGTAGTATCCAGATTGGTACAGTCCGTCCTTGTTGAGATTGTGGAGCAGAGCCGGACAAGAGACGGTTCCCGCCTGTGTTCAAGTTAGCAGGTAAACAAACGTACCTGGAGTAAAAACAGAGCTCAGGGAGGAAAAGCAGCGGGTGGTTTCTGCTTCAAGCAGCCCAACAATGAGACCTCAAACCTAAAGCAGTGTTTTGGGACCTCTGGGGTGTCTCCAGGTGTTTCTGCTTGTCTGGAAAAGTGTTGCCTGTTAAACTCTCACAAGCATTTCCTTCTCAAAACACTGGAAACCTTTTTATTATTATTATTATTTAAAGTAAAAGAATGTTCTGTGAGAACAATCTGTAAGACACAAAAGAAAAAAGTGCACAGGTTTTACAAATGATTTAACTGTTGCTACTGGTCATGTCATCTATTGCTCCTTATCAGGTCAGAAAAGAAAGGGGGAAAAAAAACAAATTTTCTAAACTTTTAGGTCAAAAGTGAAAATTAAGAGTCACACAAAATGCTTTTCACTCAAACGGATGAGTGTTAGAGGTAATACTGTGAAAAATTAAACCCAGAGTATAACGTGTAACATCTGTGGCCAAACATAAAAGCTAATAAATATGGATACACAGCATTTTATTATCTTTTAATGTTTTTAATTTGTGTTCCTACTACTGATTTCCTATTGTTTCAGACCCCATCATAAAAATAAATATCTTCACTTCTCATGTTTCTGCAGGGAAAAGAAGAAATGCTGATCCTTAGCAGGTCTTACAATCAGATCAAAGAACTGATGAAAAAAAGCAGGTGACATAGTTCGCTTTGAAATAATCTAATGAACTAAAACTATACCAAAATGCAGAAGCAGTATGTGAAGAACTATTGCTAGATAGTGGGTAACTATATGATCATCAGTAGTCAGCCCCTTTACTAAGGTACAGGTGTGTCAGTGTCATGTAGGTATCCTTACTCAATATCTAAGGGGAAAGACTTCAGCAATGACGTTGAAGAGGTAACTTATTACCCATCAGAAGGAGAAAGGTTATAAATAAAGCCATTTACAAGAAATTTGGAGTCCATCAATCTACAGAAAGGTTATTCATAAAACATTAAAGACAGCTGCCGATCTCAGGAGTGCCCGTCCCAGC
>JBAMHT010000003.1:29233858-29243906 GCA_037177075.1 Craterocephalus fluviatilis | reverse complement strand
AAGCAGCGAAAGTTCAGATTTTCCAACTCGAGCAGCGGCTGCTCTCGCTGCTCTTGACGCGCGGCGAGGGCAGCCGATGCTCAAACGCCCAAAACGCGCTGCTCCCGACGCTCAAAACGCGCTGCTCAACTGCTCGCCGCGCCTTGACGCACATTTACATAGACTTTACATGTAAACCTGACGCTCCCGACGCTCTCGCTGATTTTGGTCTGAACGCACCATTTAACTGTTTGTGCTTTGGTAGCAAACAGGTCTACATTTCATATACTTTCTTTGTTATTGACATATTTTCTTCAAAGATTATGTGTTGCATGTGTTTATCACTTCATGTATATCTAATGTACATTTTATTTCTGTATTTTGTTACAGTTTTACAACTAAACAAGTTCTCAGTAAAGTACACAAGAAACATGAACCTGTGGATTTTTTGAGAATTTTGAAGTTGTTAGCTAGCTGTCAAGCTTTGCTCAGTAACGCATAGCGAGGGCAGCATACAGATTATTTTAGTTCCCTTGTTCTGAACAGCGTCTGTAATTATTTAGCCTTCTGGATAATTTGTTCAGTATTAATTCAGTAAATGTGTAACTGGATAAATAATAGAAATTGTTTGCTTTGGGCAAAGACCTTTGCTTGTTTAATAAAACCCACCGTTCGTCATAGATGCCAGGAATTAAATAATAAACTGTTCTGACATAAAAGCAGCAGATTCAGAGCTTTTATCTGTGATCAGTTTAATTTACCATCAGCAGTAAATCCTGAAGGTTTGGTTCCTGGAGCTGTTTCAACATCATTCTTTCCTTTTTTATATCATTATTTGTTGTTTAATTTGCAGATACAATAATTTTTTCCCAGATGCAGGATAACTTGTTGGCATCAAACAAGTAAAGTTCCATTTAAAAACTGGTTTGATGCAACAGATGATCTCTTTTCTTTTCTGTATTCTTGGTTTATACCTCCATCTGTCATCTGACAGCTCTGATTGCTCCTCTCTGCATGACCACACCTGCCTTCAGTTTTCTTTTATACAACTTTGCTTTGCTGGTTTCTACCTTGTTAGTTTGTTTTAAAGAGACATTTGCTTTCGCTCCTAGCTCCTCTTCCTCAGACATGGTTGATGGATTTGGGGAAGGAAGAGGAGATTTCTGTTATAAATCAGTGACTCAGG
The DNA here is from genome assembly GCA_037177075.1 of Craterocephalus fluviatilis. NCBI lineage: Eukaryota > Metazoa > Chordata > Actinopteri > Atheriniformes > Atherinidae > Craterocephalus > Craterocephalus fluviatilis. The sequence goes on along the minus strand of JBAMHT010000003.1, from coordinate 29,242,741 downwards.
GACATAAACATATAAGGATACTATATTTAGCTTTCTGTTTAATATTATTTAAAGAATAAGTTGACAGTTAAACGATTTGTGAGACACTTGAAGCTAATCGGCATCTCTAGCGGCCAGCAGCGTTGGATGCATCTAGGACCGCAGAACCTATGAGACGTGTCTCATTTTGGGGTTTGCACACTTTGAAGTAAGGATTTATCGTACCCTAACCTTAACCCTCCAAAGGAACCTTCGAATCCAACCTCCACGTTTTTAGGAAAATGGATCTTTATTTTTAGGAAAATAAAATGACATTTATTTACATGCAACTTAGTTATTTGATTTGAAGCTTTTATTATTTTGAATGTATTTTATTGGTGCATCATTTTATTAGTCAAATCTACATCTTTTCCCATCCCATCCCATCTTTCTGTCTTTTCTGTAGAAACATCAGATATTTGCTGGTGTAATGTGCAGTTTCACATATTTAATGTCATAGTGATGATCTTAGTTTATCATGTCATATTCATAAAGTTTTATGTGTTAAACTGCAGCTGAATTGATTTAATTCTTAAGTTTAAACCAGTTCAGTGTTAGTGGGCCTGGACCAGTTAAGTGGAAAGGATGTAAAGTTTTTAAACGGCCCAGCGGATATGAGGCTGCTGGAACTGACTGAATGTCATGTTTACTGGGAATAAGCCTCAGTAGCAGCACGAGCCGCTTCTTTCTGGCTTTAAATAATTTCTTCAGCTTTCACCGCAAGTATTCCTGAGCGGCTAGATGGGACAAAAGAGGCACCGAGGTTTTTTCCTTTGTCTTATAATGAGGACTCTTTCCTGGCCCGGCCCGGCAGCCACTCAGACACTTTGAGGTCAGCTCACTCAGCTGGAAAAGTTTTAATCATCTCACTCCTGTTTCCCTGTCGTCACGCCCCGTCAGAGCCGCATCGCCGGCACGTTGTCGTCACCCGCGTCGCTTCTAACAGCTACAACACACTGCAGTGCTCAGCTCTTTGTCAGACCACACTTTCCTCTTCCTCCGTTGCTCGCTGTCACGCCTTAATGTCTGATTCATGTCTTCTCTTTAATTAGTCATGCTACTCTCTGCTACCGTTACCTTTTTGTTTCCCGGTTATCTGCTCTGCACAGGACATGGAAAATGTTCCGACTCGAGTTGCACGTGAGCTCAGAAATATGTGCGTGGTGCAGATGGATCCACGGAGCTTATGTAACACCGCCACTGTAGTGTTTTCTGCTCCTGCTGTCAGATCCACGGCCCATGTTCTGCAGCTGCTGCACAAACCCGTCCACCACCAGCACCGACGGCCCTCACCCATCTCCCCCTGCTAGAGTTGTGCTACCTTCAGTTACCGACCGCTCCTCTAGCTCTGGTTGCCTCAGGGGTAAGGAGAACGTCTCTGGTAACAAGTACGGCTATCACAACGGAAGAATCGGCTCCAAATGAACCTTTTAATCCACACTTTCGGTTAAGATGCTGTGTGTGCAGCCTTTTTCTACTTTTTAAGGAGGTAGAATGGACGGGGAATTCCTTGGAAGTCCAGTCCTTATAGAGATCCATCTTTGACCTCTGATGACAGACCGACTGGTTGCAGAAAAACTGGCGGCGTTTTTCTTGATCTCAGGTCAGCATTTGACTCGGTTTCGGTTCGAGAATTCAGGAAAATGTCCCATTTTTGTGTAGATTGTTTTCATAGTGAAGCAGGGCAAAGCACCTGGATGAAATCATGCAGTTAGAAGGACTGCTCACCCCCAAAAAAGCCACGGGCCAATAGGAAAGAAGAAAATCCAGCTCACTGATTGGCCAGGACTGAAAACATCTCATTTACCACCAGAACACACCCAGAGTTTTACTTCCGCTGTGATTTGAAATCAACGTTTAGTCCGCTTTGAAGATATGAAAAACAATTTAATTTATTAATTAAGGGGAGTAGACCTAGTGGTTTATGTTGCGGGCTTGGACGCGGGAGAACCGGGTTTGATCCCTGGGCACAGGACTCGGGTGAACCACTTTGGGCCCCTTAGCAAGGTCCTTAACCCCCCCACCCATTGCTCCCCGGGCGCTTTAAGTAGCTGCACACAGCTAAGTGGAGATGTTCTGTGTTCATTGGTTCTAATTGTTCCTCCAGAGATGGGTTGAATTCGGAAGTTTGAATTTCCCACTAGTGATTAATATAGTCTCTTAAAAAAACATCACTTTTTGTTTTCAACCAGTCATAATGGATTAAATCTAATTATGTCATTTCCATGATGATCAGAACAGCGTGCATCGGATGGTATTGGGACAACGCCTCCGTCAGCTTTGTTTTCTGAACCTGTGTTAAACTGCAGAATGATTGTGTACCTCTCATGTCCTGGATCTCCAGCCGGCCCTCTGCACTGCTGCTGGGGGGAAACAGAGACAACCACACCGGCTTCCATTTCTGCAAGGAGAGAAGGCAAAACGGGAGCTCAGAATAAATGTCAATCTAAATCGTTACCAGCTCCTCTTCTCTGACACACCGGGACAGTTGGAGGGAGAGGGCATAGAAAAGATGTGCAGGAACGAAGGCGCCCGCTTGCCTCCACTAGAAAAGGAGAGCATGCATCGCCATGGCAACACAAAGACGCCCATGCTGTGTCACGGCCGAGTGGCAACCTCTGGCTTAGAAACATGATGCCTACGTGGAAATGCCAGGAACTGCGGTTCCCCCCTCCTCCACTAGGGGCAGTTTTCAGTTTTGCACTTAGCACTGATAGCAAACATGAACATATTTTTTTAAAGTACGCCTACTAACAGGCAAAACTGTTATCAATCAACATCAGAGATTTCAACAACCAAAAAAAGAGATAATAAATAAATATAATAAAGTATCAGGAGGCATATCCGTCCCTGAGCGGATGGATCTGGTCTGTGGTGGGTAATAAAGAGAGACACAGTGGGTTGCATGTCTCACTGTGGGATTTTTCAGCCATAGAAAAGATGCTGATTACTTTAGAAATAACCTCCTCAGCTGTGGTGGCAGAGACGCTTTACTGAAGCTTAACTCAGGTTCCTGGTTTAAAACACTGTAGCAGAGGAAATGAGATATCCCTTTGACTCGGACATGGTTTTCAACCAAAGTTAACCAAGTATCAGCTGATAAACTAAAGACTGCTTCATGTTTCTGTGTACGCTTCGGGTGTGTGTGGTGTGATGGGGGGGCCTAACTTGCTTGTTGTTGTTGATTAAAGGGGGAACCCGACAGAAAAAGTTACGGAACCACAGGTCTGAATGCACGTATGAAAAGAGCTTTATAAATAAAATTCAATCGTAAGTTTGAAAAGTTTTAGATTCCTCTGAAAGCTGCTGCTATCTGAGGAGGCCTGAAAACAGAATCCCCATAAACAAGGAGGATAAAGCAGGTTTTGTTGGAATTGATGATAAAATCTGCTTCTCACACTGAAAATGTTCCGATGTTTGAGCTGCCTGCTGATCGTATGAAACAAGGATGAACGTGTTCGTTCCACAGAAGGAGCTTTAACACATGAAGCTGATAAAACTTCAATAAAACAACCCAGGACTCAGTTCAGACAGAAGAGCGAAGACGTCGTATTACTGGTCCCTGAATGGAAAATCTGACAGCATAGACTTGTTGACATGTCCTGAACACTGACGTCCCCACTCCACACCTTCCCCTCACACACAGTTCCACCCTCCACCGGTGACACAGAGGTAAACATTAGTCACTTATCAGTTTCATGCTGCAGAGGAGCGAAGCCCCACAGTACTGCAGGTTAACTACATCTAACCAGGTGTGTGTGTCTGAGTGTGTGCGTCAGTGTGTGCAGGAATGTGCGGTGTGTTTTGACTTGTTCAGATTCCTGAAGAGTTGTTTCAGCAGAGAAGAGGAAGAGAGAAATGGAGCGGTGGAAAACAGAAATGCTATGAGTGTCACGTCCCAATGCGGACAAACATCTCGATCTGTCTCTGATGCTCCTTCACCAGAATATGGTCTCAGTCCTGATTGGTTCCCCTCACTGAGGCAGGTACAGAAAACATGAGCGTACTTACTTTTCCAGCTTTATGAGGTCGCAGAAAAACTTGTCCTGTTTTAGAGTGAAAGTCCATGGAGGAGGGAAAGGCTGCCGTCCCGGCCACCAGCACGTATGAAGAGGTTGTGTTTGCCGAGCAGTGAGGTTGGGTCATGCCCACGCTGACATTCCTGAAACATGATCCTCACCTGAAGCAAACGCCGGTGAGTCAGACGCATTTCTCAGTCTGACTGAAGCCCTGCCTTTTAAAGAGCCGTTAAAAAAATGGCACTTTCTTTTTAAAAGAAATATTTGTTTACTTCTTATTCTTATTTACTCATTTCATTTTTTCTCATTTTTGTATTTTTATTTTATTCATCTATTTACTTATTTGTTTGTTTATTTATTTATTTAATTCTATCTGATTTTCTATTTGATTTATTTATTTGATATTTTCCTTAATTAGTTTCTTTATTCCAATTATTTTTTCATTTAATTTATGAATTTATTTTGATTTGTAAGCCAACAGGCACACATACACCCCTGCTCCCCTCCTCCAAGCCCCTACACTCAGGTCACCCAGCAGGCCCAGTGTGGGGTTTACAGGAATATTAGTTTTAAACCAGTGTGAAAGGTCTTCACATACCTGAGGCCAGAACCTGTGGACAGGTGTGCAGGAACACAGGATGTGGACATAGCTGTCAGGTGCTCTCAGTGGGCAGGTATCTGATGGTGACAGACCCATCCAGAACATCTTTGTCCTGTATAGTGAGCCTGTGAAAATTTTTTAATTGTTTTAATTACATGTTTGAATTATTTGTCATATTAAAAGTGTTAAGACATATTTGTGACCATTTTTGTTTCTTATTAAAGTTACTGAATTCGTCAGCTTCCCATTTTAAAGCTTAAGGGCGATCAAATCTTCTAGCCTGAATAATTATATATTTATTTAACTTTGGGGAATTGAAATGAAAGAATTTTATTTATTCATTCATTCATCTTTCTTTTCTTTAACTTGTTTTTTTTATTTTATTAAGTTTTATTTATCGTTTCGTTTATTTTATTGTCAATTTTGTTTATTTTAATTTCATTTTATGAAATTTCCTTCATTTGATTTCTTTTCCTTTGTTTTTTTTCGTTTTCTCATTTAATTTAATCTATTTAATTCTGTCATTCTATCATTAAATGTAATTGAAGTTAATTTAATCTAATTTCATTTAGAATTCACTCAGGGGGGAATTCATCTTAATCAAGCAAATAACCAGGTTGCAAATACAGAAGATTAATAGGGCCACTATGATTAAAATTAAAGGACAGAATTCTATTGTTTTCTACAGTGGTCCTAATATTCTTCAGTACCATTCTTCAAATTTATATCTAACTAGAATAATTCCACCAATATTTCCTCTGTCAGTGGACTTTATTTGTTAAAACTTTATTTGGCTTGTGTTTCCATAAAAATAATTCCACATAGTGGCTTTATGGCCCCAGACAGTCTTTGACCAAAATACTCTGTGACAGAGCAAAAACTAAACAGGCAGGAATTAACTTCCCTGTAAAACAACTTTACTGCAAATTTTTACAATGCAAAAATCTCAATATAGTAGAATAATAGATAAAAACATGTTTACATATATATAAGTATGTCTAGGTATAAATATTGGTATACACAAGTATATCTGCAGGTATGTACAGGCATATATAATGGTATATACAGGTCTACAGGTAGTCAGGTTGTTGTTTGGTCTCCGTGAGGAAATGTAAAGACCTTATTATGGATGAAATGTTCTTTGTCATGTTTCTTCTGAAGGCCAGTGTTTGTTTTAGATGAGGAAAGTTTGCCTCTGAGCATGAATTATCCAGAATGACACCTGGTTATGAAAGCAGCTCCAGGAAAGGTCACGGCTAAATATAATAAGGAACCCACTCTACAAGTACGGGCAGCTCTGCTACAATGATAAGGAGGCGACGTGTCCTCAGTGCACCTTTCTGTCGGCTTTCTGAATCAGAGATCATTAAAATACTTTGTTTAACACATTTAATTAGAAAGCTACAACTAAAACAACACAAAGATTCTAACAGCAAGTGATTATTTATATTTTTCATAGACACAATTAAGGCTCATCTGAGATTGTGACACAAGTTTCCACCAGCAGAGGGCGGTGGTCAGAAAACATTCCACTTCCTTCAGGAATCCTACACATCCTTGTTATTTTGTCCAGTCGCTGCAACTTAAAAGCAACTTTGACGAATCTGCTTATTGTTACATCATAAAATCACATCATCAACTCCTCTTCCTGTTTCTGGTTTTAAAAATGGAAACATCTACGAGAAATGTAGCGCATGTCTACAACCACCACCAGAGCTGGCACTCCCACCAGAGCCGTGCTGGGCATCATCTTCCAGCGGGGCTCACGATGATAATAAAGTTATAAACCTTCCATGTGAAACCGCCACTATCTCTGACAGAACAATATACAGTTAATCATCTACAGGGCAGGGGACAGTTATCAAAGCTATATGACATGCTTTTAGATGGTTCAGAAGAAAACTCACACTCTTATTTATACTGATGATCTACAGGCAGATGTATCCAGAGAGGAACAAGGCTCTGAGCTACACTAAAAAAAAAGTTCAGGATGAAGCAAAGTATGAGCCTGAGGTAAGTCTGGGGATGGATCGGTCCAGGTTCCACCATCAGATTCACGGTTCTCATTGTACAGACTGTAGTTTTTTGGCATAAACCCAGATTATTACAATACAAATGGCTTTTCAGAACCTATGTCACTCCTGTTTTATTAAACCATTTTAATCCAAATATTCCAGACTATTGGTATAGGTGTAACACAGAAAGAGGCGCTTTGCTTCATTGCATATGGGAATGTAAGAAGCTTTAGACATTTAGGAAGGATACCCTTTGCCTGATCTCTGGGTTGCAATTTTACAGAATGCAAAATTCCTGCTGAACCTAAACTATGTCTGGTTCACATATACCATAAAGAATTTGTAGCAAGCGCAAAGAGAAGAAAGCTCAGAAGCTATTTTTAAAGCTTCTGTTTGTTACAAGTCAAGAGAGTAATAGCTTTAAAAGATCTTCAAAGTCCTGACCCCGCTCAGTGGTTGAAAGAGATGTCTTCATACTTGGCTTTATAAAAATTAACGTACATTTTTAAAGTGAAAAGTGAAGAATTTAAAGATATGTGGACACCTTTTTGCATTTTATGGACATTCTGCCCATTGATTGCCATGAACAAAGATCAGATGACAGTTGATTGTTACTTGTTGAAGGAATTTAGCTTTTTGTAACCTGGCCTCTGTTTTCATCTTTCCTCTCATACATGTGAGTGATGGAGAAAGGAACAATCAAGATCGCTCCAGTATTTAGCCGGGCAGGCAGCTAGCAGCACAGCTAATGCTAAGTATTGGCCAACTGCTCCCGTGTAAGTTCGCCCTAAAAATGTGCTTTTTTCCACACTGAAGTGCTCTGATAGTCTCAAGGAGCTTCCGACACGTACTAGAGAGGAGAAATGAACAAAAGTATCTGTATTACCTGCTGATTGCTATGTTTTGGTGTCTGAGACAGGTGCTACTGGTCCTGGGCTACATTAGGAACTCTCAGAGCACCAAGGCAACATGGCACTATGCATCATCGTGGATGTTTTTGTCCATTTAGCCTAACTTCTCCTCCAAAATCTCCCTCTAGTCTCTTTGACAAGTTCCAGTAAGAGATCTGACAACATTACCCCTGCTCTCTGAAATCTCACCAGCCTCAGCCTGACCTTACCTCTCTCTGCTTCCCTCTCCTCCTCCGATAGTGTCTCCTCGTGTTTCCTTGCTCGGTGATTGTACCCGCTGGCTCGTGTGTGACGCCGTGCATAAAGCGTAACTCGGCTGCAGCGCTGTGCAGGGCTGGGCGATGTCACCGCACCATCAAACCAGCCAAAGTGGAGTTTAAAGGCGGGAAATTAACCAATACCATCTTTAAAAATGCCCTGGCTTTGTCGGCTGGAACATTTTCTCTGAGCAGCTTAAATCTCAGGGAGATTTTTTTGGAAAATTCCTGGTTCCAGGAAGGAGTTTCTCCCATGTACGGCATGTCACTGAGCAGAATAAGACTTGTTTTCATCTGGCTTTTATATGAACTAAAGCTATTTAAAGGGCTGAGATGCTAAGCAACTGGTTCGCTTAATGCTGGAGGAGTGAGAGTAGCTGAGCTCTGACAGGACCATGATGAGCTGCACCTTCTAACAGCCTGCTGCTTATCTTGCTCTGAGGCTGCAGCAACAAGGTCAGAGGTGCTCTGGACCCGAGGCCATGCTGCTGCTGCAGGTCCTACACTGAGGCGAAGCATGAGTCCCAGCCGTTCACTGTCAGCTGGAGGACGGCCGACATGAAGGTCGTCCCTTCCCCCCGAGGAAGGTCACCTCGCTGTGCGCTGCACGTCTGGCCATCATGGCTTCCTCCGACTGTCTTGTAGTTTATCCCATTCCTTAATGCCTTTATATGAGAAGGCTGTCTGAGCAAAGAACGTACTACGTTTAGGTAATCTGCAGTCATTGCGGCTGGTGGATCAGGTGTTCCTGGTTGTCAGCTCAGAGCAGAACAACACAACATTTTTCAGTGGTGAAGGTGCTGTGTTATTTAAGATTTTGTAGATAACCCTTATATTGGAGAACACTATTAAATTAAATTTGATATATACAGTCGTGCCTGCATCGTACCTGCATCGTACCTGCAACATACCTGCATCGTACCTGCATCGTACCTGCATCGTACCTGCATCGTACCTGCAACATACCTGCAACGTACCTGCATCGTACCTGCATCGTACCTGCATCGTACCTGCATCGTGCCTGCATCGTACCTGCAACATACCTGCAACGTACCTGCATCG
>JBAMHT010000003.1:29147718-29158680 GCA_037177075.1 Craterocephalus fluviatilis | reverse complement strand
ATCTATCTATCTATCTATCTATCTATCTATCTATCTATCTATCTATCTATCTATCTATCTATCTATCTATCTATCTCGCTGCTTTAATCTTAGTAATTCCAGTCTGTTGTATGTTTTTTATGATTCGTTTCTTGTAATAATCTGTTTCTGAAGTTTCTGATCTAAACACTCAAACATGAATCATAATGTACAAATAAACCTGCAACATAAAGACAAAATTGGGACGTTTTCATTATTTAAAGGTTATTATGTTGTTATTTTCTTCGGGTTGCAGCTTTCTTCTTCTTCTAAATGTTTCTATGCAAACACCCTGAGCACATCCAGCCTGTCATGTCCTGCTTTGGTGTGAGGAAGACGAGGAGGGGGAGGGTGGTGTCCTTTCTCTCAGGGATTCCTTTTACTTTGGCCGTTCTGTAAAGAATGTGTGATTCAGTGCGAAGAAATGACGAGTGACGTCTTTTTGGCCTCGGCCTCCTCGTGGATTCTGTCCGTCTTCTGCTGCAGGAACAACATTCTGGCTTCATCTCTCAGCGTTTAACACCAAACGGGCCCAGAGCCTACGTGTGATAATCGCCGTCTGTAACTTCCAGCCGTGTTGCAGCATGAAAAGATGCTTCAGATGTTTGGGATTGTTGCTGCTGTAGGCGAGAGCAGACGTGTGAACCTGAACGCTGTTCTTTACGTTCCAGGTATCCCCCGACCTCGCAGCAATGCGGAACGATCGTCCACTCAGAGTCCTGCAGCATCCGCTGTGAAACCAGCAGCCAATCAGCAGGCGGGGCCGGGGTCAGCGGGGCGACCCGCCGCTCCCGCCGCCTCCAAACTTCCTGTGAAGGGTTTAAACTCCAGTCTGAGCTCCTCGTCGCTGGGAAGCACCGAGAACAATGGAGCCTCGAGCAAAGGTGAGACTCACGCACACACAGCGTGCACCGAGGTGTGTGTGTGTGTTCTGCTTCAGCATGAACCAATCAGCTGCAAATCTAAAAGCAGCTGTCAGTAGACGGAAAAGTTCCCCTCGCTGTTACTCACCGTGTTCAAACCAAACCTTTAAAGTTCTGCAACACATCAACCCTCAAAACTCCAGTTTCAGCCTGTAGCGTCGGGACCTTTAAATCCCAGTTACCATGGCGACATGATGTCTCCAGCACACCCTCAGGTGTCAGACTATGACTATGAATGATATAAATGATATAAAATGAATGTTTCAGTAGATGTAGCTGCATAAATTAATTTATTACTAACAACAGCAGCAGATCATCAGATGATGATGATGATGATGATGATGATGATGATGATGATGCTGATGGTGAGATCCGGTGGAGTTTTAAGGGTTAAATTTAAATAAAAAGGACTAAAAATCTCATAATTCCTTCCAGGATTAAATAAATAAAAATGAACCCTCATCAGTGATGTCATCATGTCTGGTGTTATATAACCAGGCTGCTAATGAGACCGTGGCTCCATCCTCCCAGTGTCACCAGTGTGACGGTGGGAAATATCCCACAGCTCTGCTGCAGCTCAGCAAAGACAGAGGGAAAACGTGTTAATGTGCTCATGAAACGGATCAGATGCTTCCCGGAACTTCCGATCTGTTTTACTCCCTGAGTATCGGAACATTTCTGGAACATTTCTGGAACATTTCTGGAACATTTCTGGAATATTTCCTAAACATTTCTGGAATATTTCCAAAACATTTCTGGAACATTTCTGGAACATTTCTGGAATATTTCCAAAACATTTCTGGAATATTTCCTAAACATTTATGGAACATTTCTGGAACATTTCCGGAACATTTCCGGAACATTTCCGGAACATTTCTGGAACATTTCCGGAACATTTCTGGAATATTTCTGCAACATTTCTGGAATATTTCTGGAATATTTCTGGAATATTTCTGGATTATTTCTGGATTATTTCTAGAACATTTCTGGAACATTTCCGAAACATTTCCGAAACATTTCTGGAACATTTCCGGAACATTTCTGGAATATTTCCGGATTATTTCTGGATTATTTCTAGAACATTTCTGGAACATTTCTGGAATATTTCCGGAACATTTCTGGAACATTTCCGGAACATTTCCGGAACATTTCTGGAACATTTCTGGAACATTTCCGGAACATTTCCGGAACATTTCTGGAACATTTCCGGAACATTTCCGGAACATTTCTGGAAAATTTCTGGACTTTTTGCAGGTTTCTGTGTGTGAAAGTGGGATTTCTTTCCATCCCGGGTTTCTGCTGCTCATCACACATCCTCAGACTCCAAACGTGTGACCTCTATCCACTTCCACTCTCACGGATGAGATAGCTGGGTTGGTATGGCAACTAGATTATGTTTGAGGCGACTGGTTTCCATGGCGACGCCTATCAGAAAGCAGTGTTGTCAGACCTCTGACAGATTCCTGCTGATGAATCACACCTGATCCAACGTTGAAGCCCCCCCCCCCCCTCATGACGGTGATTTAGATGATGATGATCAGAGTGATTATCCATATCATCATGGTGTGTGCTGGACCAGCTTCACACACGACCGGACAGAAAACATGAGTTTCCTCCTCCTGCAGACACGTTTTCATGCAGCCGACAGACAGAAAAAGTGAAATCTGTGTTTTTGTGCTTTTCTCCTGACTGGCCCGTCCTGCAGCCGCTCCAGCAGGGACCCGGCCGGATGAGCGGTCCAGTCGCAGCGCCCTTCCCTCAGGCATCCAGACTGCAGCGAGGCCTTCAAACTCTGGGAACGCAGCTCCCACCATCATCCCCAGTGTTCCCAGTGAGGCCGGTGCTGCTGGGAGGCCGCTCGCCCCAAGGAGCCGAGCGCTGTCTCTGCAGGCCAGGACGTCCACAGGTCAGCAGGATACGACTGGGATACGTTTACACCGCATGCAAAGTTATTATGCAAGCATCCCGTGAGAGAATATTTAAGGGAATATTATTATTTTTCTTTTCCAGTTCCAGTTTTCTTTTTTTAACAAATGTCGGAAGAATATCTATGGGTTTTTTGCAGCATTATTTAATCAAAATACATCTGGGTTTCAAAACTGAGCAAGAAAAATAAACCCTAACCCTTCCCACCAGCAGAAACTGGTTGTTCAGCAGTTTTAATGTTTATCTGGACAGAAGCAGCTTTAATCTATTTAATTTGATCTAATAGAATTTTAAATAATGAGTAACTGTGCACATGCAGAGCAGTAATGGGGTTTTATTGGGATGTATGAAAATATCGATTTACAGAAATATTGTTTATATTCAAAAGCAAAGTATTGTTTTTTTAAATAGAAAATAATTTCTATTTCTTTTTATTTCAAACTCAACACTTTGCTATATATCCAAACATCACACTGTAATGGCATTTATATTCCAAACTACAATATTGATTTTTTTATTTTTTTAATTTTTTTTAGGCAAGGCAAGTTTATTTATATAGCGCTTTTCAGGTCCAAGACAATTCAAAGTGCTTTACATACATTTTATGTAAAAAAATCTTTTGGGAAAAAAAACAACCTATATTTTTCCCCCCTAGAATAAACATTTTGTTACAGCTAAACATTACATGATGGTTTGTTTTTGTTACATCTAAACCTGTCCTGTTTGTTTGGAGAATGTCGCTGTTCTTGTGTAACTGGTTGGTATAATGACAAACAGGCCTAATGAGCATGGAGGAGGATCTACAGACGCACACTGATGTCTGCACACACCTACAGTATGATATGCATTGTGTGTGAGCGAGGAAACATAAAATGGGAGAAGAAACAGGTTAATGTTGATGCTACGGTTACAGGAACAGTCTGACAGCCAATGAGCTCACAGCTGAGTGAGGAGTCCGTGAATAACCAGGCGCTGTTCACAAAGGAAAAGTCATATCAAAGTAATTCTTGAACCATGAGCGCCACAAGGCTTCGAGGAATGTAATTTATTCCATCGTAATGGGATCAGAATTTAAACGGTAGGGAGTTTAAAACACTTTTGTTTAATAAACAACGCAGTTTAACAGGAGAAAAAGTAGACTTTCCTACGCTTGGAGCAACAAAGCTTAAAATCCGGACGTCCTAGTTCCTTCGGAGCTAAGTTAATTTGTTGCCAATTTAAATTCCTTTGTTTTTATATAATTTGTGTAGCTATGTAGTGTATGTATTGTATACAATAAATACAATAAAAACGTGTCCGTCAGACAGGATTGTTTTAGAGTTTTTAGGGGGTTCAGATTTAAAGTGCGTAACGTTGGATGCTGGTGTGCAGAGGGATTTTGTGCAGTTTCCCGCCATAAAACCGCCACGGACCAATCGTACGTTAGCAACGGTAACTAAGGGCGGAGCACCTGGCTAATATTCCTCTCCGGAGCCGAAGCAGCGCGAACAGCTCCGATATCCACCGCACCGTTCCAGTCCTATCTGTCAGGTCGGTGTTTCTCTGCCCACCGTTTCCCTCCGCTGTAGCCCCAATAAGCTGTGGGGTTCCACAGGGGTCCGTTCTGGATCCACTGCTTTTCTTCGCATGATTTTATGTTTGTTTCTACTGTTTTACGGTGTAACTCTTTTATTATCCGGCGCTTTGGGCAGCTGGGGTTGTAGTAAATGTGCATATACCTGAAGATGAAAGCTGGATCAACCCCTGGCAGAGTGATAATATCTGACCGCTGCTCGTCCCGTCCACAGCTCTGAAGACCCCGGCTGCTACTAACCACATGACCAAGACGGCCGCCGGGCAAACCGCCGCTAAGGTTCCTGCTGCAGCCAATCAGGCGGCGAAGCAGATGATGTCGCTGCAGAGAAGCAGCTCCGCCAGGATCAGCCGAGTCACCAGCACAGGTAGGTCGTGTACCTGTGTGTGTGTGTGTGTGTGTGTGTGTGTGTGTGTGTGCTTGATGCATGTCTTTTGTGTTTAAGTGAGGATTATTTAATAATTAAATTTTCATTTATTTGACATATTTTGACTCTTATTTTCCGTACATCAGTCCTAAGTCTAGAAATGAAACCGTCTGGAATCATCCGGTACATTTCACGTTAAAGTTGTGTCAGTGTGCAGCACATCTCTGGTCTAAAGCCACATGGGGGGGGGTTCCTGTGCGTGTCATTTTCATTTTCAGGTAGTCTATAAATGTTCTTCTTCAGCAAACTATCTGCAGTTTGATCGGCAGCAGAGTCCCCCATTACGCGTCAGAAGCTCTTGCCACTTTTAGTCAGAACACACCGTAAACACTGAGTTGTTAGCTGTAATTATGTGGTTACTAAGGGTGGGGAAAGTTTTTCGTTTACATATCGGAATTTATTATTGTGATTATAAAATGTATTTTTTGTCAAAAATGTAAAAAATGTTTTTATTATTAATAAATGTTTTATTATTTTATTTATTAGAACTGGTTTTGTCCAGAGGAGGAAGTGAATTATTGAAGTATTAAACAGAAGTAAAACTTGTTCCATCCTCCACGAGAAGCCGGAAAGTTATTCTTGCTTTCGAGGCCGTGAGAAGGAGAAAAAAGTTAGTTTTTGTCAGGGCATTTCATCCTAATGAGAAGCAGCGTGTGAGACGAGGCGGGGGGGGTTGTCTGTGTCTCTGTGAGCAATGAGCCGGTTAAAACGGTTATTTCAATCACATCCGGCAAGAACCAGATGACGTCATTTCTTTCTCTGACCCTCGAGAACAACAACAAAGTTCTGGCTTCTCCTGGAGGATTTGTAAGAAGATTTGTTACAGAAGAAAGGCAGAAAAGGAGGCAGTTATAAGGATTCTCAGAATAAAACTGAACAGCGTTTTTCAAAACTCCAACCATTTAGAAGTTAAGGCAACATTTGGGTCTGTAGACGATCTAAATTCAGAGCCGAACATCCCATCATGAGCTGACGGCCTGCGAGCCGAAGCCGAGCGATGGTCCCTCTGCAGCCACTCTGTAATTACTGCTCCGCCGTGTTTCCAGGCTGAGTGGAAACACATTTATGTTGCTGCAGCTCTGAAAGCTGGGCTGAAACCAGTGAAGCTCCTTTCTGACTGCTCTGACTGCTCGTGATGAGCGGGTCAGACTCCACCATCGTGTCTACATGCAGGGCTGTCTCTCTTCTCCATGGGCCCCGTGAAGCCGGGCCCTGTTGTCGGGGCCTCTTCCCCCATGCGGCGGCTCTGCTCTGGGCCGGGGCGCCCGCCCGCCTCCCCCTGCGGCGGGACCTGGAAGTATGTGGGCGTGTGGGAAGACATGCTGTCACCATCAGCACGGCTCAGACGGTTGATTGGCTCCCAGGAGGCGACAGCGGCTCGCTCTGTGAGGTTTCTGTCTCCATGAAGATGGACTTTATGGATTCTGACCCGCTCGGGTTTATCGTCCACATCAAGAGATTCACTAGGTTTAACAGCTGTTTAAAGTCTGACCTCATATTAGTTTTCTCTCTGGTCTTTTTTGTTGAAAAAGTGAAAATTAAACGAATCATAGACACAATGCGTTTAAAGCAGGGGTGTCAAACATGTGGCCCGGGGGCCAAAACCGGCCCGCCAAAGGGTCCATCTGGCCCTCAGGATGAATTTGGTAAAAGTTACTCTGATCATAATCACAATTTTTTTACTTCCAGATACCTGGGATAGAAAGTTTTGTGATTGTTTTAGATCCATTGTGATCTGTAGGTTGTAATACAGTACATGTGCCATTTAGGAAGAAAACACATAAACGAATGAATGTAAATGAAAAACAATGCAAAATAAAAATAGAAATTTATATTTTATAAAAAATATATTTTTTTTTCAAATTCAAGAATTAGAAATGTTTGTTTATTTTCATTTTGATATTTATATTTAAAAATTAATACAATGTCCTTGTTTTAGATGTATAGGTTACAATAAAGTAAAATACAAGAAAAATAAAATCTCTAAATGAGTAAAATTGTAAACGTAACTGCAGTTAAATATTGTTACATCCTCTCTTATTTTCTGTAGAAAATCAAGATTGTTCATCCTGTTTTCCTTAAGTGCATTAAAATTTAATGGATCCATTAAATCCATTACCTATAAACATCTTGATAATTTATTCGCATTTAGCATTAAAACGAGGAGTATTGTTATTTTTCTATGATTATTTTACTGGTCCGGCCCACTGGAGATTGACTTGTACTGAATGTGGCCCCTGAACTTAGATGAGTTTGACACCACTGGTTTAAAGTGTCGGTTTTCCAGCAGTTGAGTCAAAGCTGCAGTTCCTCCTGCTGCCATGTGGGGGCGCTGGTGTGCAGCTTAAACTTTCCCTCATCTGAATGAGGAGCGTTTCGCTGGAGCAGAACTCCAGTCTGCAGCTGCTAAACTGGAAACTAACAGATCTTGTAGAAAAGGAGAGAAAAATGCTCTGTTATCTGCTGGGTAACATGATCAGTACATTTTCTTAAATAACTCGATTGATAAAAATGAGTCGGTTTCACGTAAGTATGAGCCAATCACAATCCCAAAGTGACGGAAATCTGGGCCGATCTATCGCTGCATCACTGTTTACATCCCAGCAGAAATAACTGGAAAGGAGGGAAAAGTGGAAATATAGAAATAGTTTCTGTTGTGTGTTTCAGTATCAATACGTTTAAAAGTGTGTTATATCATTATCAGGCTTAAAGAACACGTTTTTATAGCTCTGTCAAAGTACTGTTGTTGTTTTGAAAATGCTGTTCATAGAAAAAAAAAAAACTCAAATGAAATGAAACCTGCACCGTATCTGGATACAACGCCTTGAAAATTCACCTCTGTGTCTTTATGATTATCAGACCCTTTAAACACGCCCCCTTAGCATGCTGCTGCAGCTGGGAGTGGGTGTGGGGGCGGGGCTTTGTAGAATGGGAGGGGCTATGCAGCATTGGTCTTTTGGCTTCTCCTGGTGGCTTCCACAGGGAATTCTGGGATTTTCAAATATGTATGAACGAGTGAAAGCAACCAGTGGGGCGTGTTGTTGGGCAGGGAATGACATGATAACATGATAAAATGCTATAAATAGTCTCCTTTAATAATAGTACTTTCATGGTGTCCCACATGGATCTGTACTTGGCCTCCTTCTTTTTCTTAAATGTTTGATATTGGCTTTTTTTTGGTCTCCTTTAATAATAGTACTTTCATGGTGTCCCACATGGATCTGTACTTGGCCCCCTTCTTTTTCTTAAATGTTTGATATTGGCTTTTTTACGAAATAATCAACAGTGTAATATTGTCCAACTCTCGATTTCCAAAGCCGTTATAGGCAGAGTCTCCTCTTAAAAATGAACAAAAACTAATCCTTTAGCTACTTACATCACAATTATCCTGTCTTGCTTTTAAGGCGACCTGCAGGATTTATTGTGAGTTGTGCACGAGCTGTGACAAAATATCTCATCATTTGGCATTTTGAATTTGATACCTGAATAGTTTGATTTATAATATGTAAATGTGAAAGTAAAAAGCGGTGTGGAAATGATCAGACATCGCTGATATGAGATTCTTCCTGATGTTGAATCAGTGTAATAAATATTGTTAGATTAGAAAATCCCTGATGATCTGGCTCTTATTTCTACAGAGTACTGGCAGTAATGATTCCTTCATTGTGCTTTATCCACTGATACATTAATTTTACAGCATTTTAGCCTCATCGGCTGACAGCTGGGTCCGTCCCAGAGGCATCATGTCGCCATGGTTACTGGGATTTAAAGGTTCAGCTTTACAGCCGGGTTATATAGAAATAAAAAAATAAACAAAAGTAGTGAAGAAAAATGAAGCCAAAGACCTTTTTAAAGGAGTGTTCCTGAGATTTTTACACACATTCTGATTCCGTCTCTGACAATAATCTAAGAAAATCTTAAGGTGTTTTTACTTCAGACGTTCTGTTTGCTCGGCTCACTTGGTGATGAAAGGAAGGTTTCAAGCAGAGACGACTTTCAATGCGACACCTGCCTCGGACAGACGTTTGCGTGCATGTGTGTGTGTGTGTGTGTGTGTGTAAACATGATTTATCTGCTCTCTGCTTTAAACGGAGGGAAGACGCCAGCTCAGAGAATCAGCAGGGAGGGAGGGAGCAGCAGAGGGAGATTATTCAGATCCCGCCTCCTCCCCTCCCCCTCCCCCCGCCCTGCAGCATCCCTCCCCTTGCATGTGTGTGTGTGTGTTTGTAGAGCCGCATCACGGTGTGTTTTTCCTGCAGACGGACGAGCGAGGACTCTCTCTCCTCACACACTAACACACTAACACCATCCCTTCCTCCGTCCTCGGTTTCCGGACGTTTTTCCTCCTGCACGGCGGCGAGGCACGCAGCTATTTTTGCCGCCATATTCTCCTCTCCTTCTATTGGTGGCGCCGCGGCAACGAGCTCCTCTTCGTCGGTTTTGGTGTTTGTGGCAGCAGCTTGGGTTTGATGAAGGATTAAACGGATTCCCTTTTTTCTCCTCAGCCCTCTGTGGACACTTTGTTTGTGAAATGCAAATCCTGCTTCTTCTATAGTCCTTGTGGCTTCCACATTAATGAAAGAAAGGCAGAATATTCTGGAGTAATTTCCTTTTTTTGTGGAATCGGAGAAGAAAGGAGGAAGAAGTTTTGGTAAAAGCTGGAAAGTTGGGAGTAAAGTGGGTCAGAATCGGCTGAACCCGGACTCTGAGGCCTTGGAGGAAAGCTCGATCTGAAACCATGCTTTGGTCTCCCAGACTGTCGCTGTCCAACTTCCACGTGAAGCTGACGGCTAAGGGACTTTTCCGAAACCTTCAGCTGCTGTCGGGATGCAGGAAGAACACGGTGGTCTTCCACGCAGGTCTGGGTCTGTCTGTCATGTATCCATCACCCCTCCATCCTCCCCCATCACACCCGGTAGCTGCCGTTAGTAATCTCAGAGCAGCCACTGCCCTCGCCTCGCCTCCTGCATCCTCCTCATGTGCTGAACGAAGGCCTTAGCGGCGCACAGCCTTCGTACGTGCACGCACGACTGGGTGGGGTCGACGTGAGCGACGCACCCACAGCAACGTGCTTCAGATTTATCAGAAACACATAATTAAGCCTCACATGTTGTTTGTTTAGAATAAATACGATTATTTTCTGAAAAGCGTCTGATGCTGAAGTTTCAGTCACTCCTTCAGTCTTCTTTTCTATTTCTATCTTTTTAAAATCAGCCTCTGAGGCCATTCAGTCCTCCTGCCCTCCTCCTCCTTCTCATCCCTCTGCATTAGCAGCCATTGTTGCCTCCTCCTCTCCTTCACCGTGGAAGCTTTTCATGGATGTGCAGGGTTACAATAGGAGCCATTGGTTGGATAAAACTAGTGTGTTTGTGTGTGTGTTCTTTCTGCACGAGTGCTCCAGCGCTGGCGTGATGAATATCCACGGCTGCTGGCTTCTGTTAGCTCTGATGCCCACGCCTGGAGGGGCGCCGGCCACGTGACTCGCACACAGAGCAGAAATAGCCGAGGACGCCGCCGAGGACGAATCTGCTTTTTACTCATTCAGCCTTTGGAAGCTGTTTCCTCATGTAGCCCCTGTTCCACTTCTACTTACTCTGCTCTGCTCTACTCTACTCTACTCTACCGTTTCAGCTCTACTAATGATGATTAGTAGACAACTATGTAAAAATAACTCTTTCTATCTTTTTTTCAATGGTGAAGTCGGCAAACAGCAATCAAACATCCACTGTTACTGCTGGTCTATAGAAACACGGTTGAGATTTCTTATCTAGTGAATTCACAACGTCAGGCTGTTCACCGGCCTCTCTCCTAGCTTGGAACCTTAAAAAGTCTGTACCATCACAGTATCCACTCAGCCCGAGAAAAAACGGTAGTGGAAACACTGAAAAAGAGTAGGGTAGGGAAGCATAGCATAGGGTAGGGTAGGATAGGATAGAGTAGGATAGGATAGGGTAGGGTAGAGTAGGGTAGGATAGGGTAGGGAAGCATAGCATAGGGTAGGGTAGGATAGGATAGAGTAGGATAGGATAGGGTAGGGTAGGATAGGATAGAGTAGGATAGGATAGGGTAGGGTAGGATAGGGTAGGGTAGGCCTA